>PVKN010031688.1:0-12430 GCA_004027915.1 Capromys pilorides | reverse complement strand
TTGCACTAATATTGTTTAGACAAGATATCTGGTCTGCATCTTTTCCACTGAATGACTACTATGAAGACAACAATATGCAATGTATTAATTATTGTGACTGTCCTACTAACCTGATTTGAAACTGTTTCATTGCTATTTTATCTTTTTTCTCATTAAAATGAATGAAAATAAAATACATAGAAAAAAAATTTTTAAAAAGAAA
Source organism: Capromys pilorides (assembly GCA_004027915.1). Classification (NCBI taxonomy): domain Eukaryota; kingdom Metazoa; phylum Chordata; class Mammalia; order Rodentia; family Capromyidae; genus Capromys; species Capromys pilorides. The sequence continues at coordinate 12,228 of PVKN010031688.1, read as the reverse complement.
AAAATGCTGTTCCACATAGGGGTTCTTTAGAAAGCCTTCTAAAGAATCTTCCCCTTAATGATCTAACAGTTATTGCTGACACGCAGCTCTCCCTTGTACTCCTCCCCTGGCTCCCTGAAGGCCCTTGCTTCCTTCCACTTGGGCTCCTACAGGCCATTCTCAGCATAGTGGCCAGAGGCTTCTTTTTAGAACATGTGTCATATATTATCTCTTTTCTGCCCAAAACTTATGTCTAAAGCCAACCTCTCTCAGTGGCTTAACAACTTCTGAATAATGTGGCCCCTGAAGCTCTCCAGCCCTTCTGCCCTGGAGTTCTGCCCTCCTCCCCTATGGGCTCACTGGGCTCCTGCTCTGGCTTGATCGTCCTTTGGTAAGCACCAAAAAAGCCTCTGTACTGGCAGTCCCATGTCCTGATCTCCTACACATTGTCACTCAGATGTCAGCCTGCCCTGCAGCACTCAAAGATGGCCCCTTTCTACATTACCTTCAGTATGCTCTATTTTACATATACACTATATATATATATATATATATATATATATATATATATATATATATATCCCCATTCACCTGCACTTCTAATTTTCCAGCTTCTCAGTTATGCTTGAGGAACTACAGTCTGAAAATATTAAATGGAAGATTCCAGAAACAAATAATGCATAAGTTCTAAACTGTGTGCTGTTCTCTGTGGTGTGCTGAAATCTCACTGGTCTATCTGTAGCACCTGGAATATGTCTCTTCCCTTTGACTTTCATGCCTGCGCTCTGTATTGCTACCGATCTGTTAGTCAGTGAGTAACTGTCCTAGTTATCACATCAGGTTTACAGCATCACAGTGCTTGTGTTTAAGAAATGTACAGGTTTTGGTTCTACGCATAGTTTCAAGCATCTTCTAGGAGTATTAGAATGTATCTGCCACAAATAAAGGAGGCCCACTGTTTTGGGTAGTTATTCTTATTGAATATTTTCTTTCTCTGGACTGTGAAAGCTAGCAGATTAAGCATTTTATGGTCTGTTTTATCCATCTAATATGGATTCTTAGTCTTACCTCTGTTGATCTTCTATTCTAGATTGAAATTTTTATTATGGGGGCTGCTATGTGCATTATAGAATGGTTTGCGTCATACCTGGCCTCTATGTACCAGCACTTGTCCTATTTATGCCAAATACAGATGTTTTCAGACATTATGAAATGCCTCCTGTGGAGGAAAATCTCTCCACACTGAGAATTGCTGAGGCATCCCAAATGGATGGCTTCTGACTGATACTCATTAAATATTATTGGAAGAATGCATGAAGTGAGAAATGTTTAGCATTGCATAAGTGTCCAATTTGACTTTTACCCCAGGAGACACTGTTGCTTTTTATACATGTTAAGTATAAGTTAAGTACCATTTTTATCCTCTAGGTAAATAAGTAGTTCAAAGGCCAAAGACAACATGCATTTAGCAAAAAGTGAATTAAATGGACAGGAATTTAGACCACAACAAACACAGATGTCATGTGCAAATAAAACCCTCTTGGCAACAGCTTCAAAATTCAGTGTCAGACCTGAGTTTTACTGCAGAGGTTAAAGAAAATAGAATGAAATAAGGAGGTTGAAGTGATGTACTTTCATCAAAATGTTAATTTTGTTAATCACCATATCAATTATATGGATTTTATACTTAATCGCCTAATATTCTTCACGAAGAAAGCCACAGCCTAAGCCTAAAATACCTTTAAGTAAAATGTGAATTAGACATTGCTGAGAATTCTGGTTTCTCTATCAATGCTATTGAAGTCATTAGTTGTAGGTAAGCTATTTAATTCTAAACCACAAATTATAACGTACTTTAATCCTTTCTTTTTAAAATTCAATATATACTCTACAAAGCAATACCAATTGCATCCTCAAATTATTCTTTGTAGTGCAGTGCTTTTAGTCCAAGATGCTGACTGAGTTCTCTCCTTTTCCCTAAACTGATTTGCCTTTTTTTTTCCCTCCTCCACACCAATCTCCAAAGCCCATAATTAATGTTACAATTGTTCTGACCCTGGTCCCAACCTTGTCTCCACACTTCAGCCTGTGCTTGTATAAGACGGTCTTGGTGTTCTGTTTGGTTGGTTGGTTGGATTTGCTTTTGTGTTTGTTATTTTAGTGTAGATCACAATTAAAATATACTAAGCAGCTGATAGTTTGGATGCTTTCCCTTGCCTGTTAAGGGAGCTGCATTCAGTTTCAAACCCATTTGACCCCCATGAATGCCAATTGCTTTAAAAATATAGCTTTCCAATTCTTTAGGAAAGATGATGGTCTGATTGTGCATGGCAGCTAACAAATGTACATAATGGCTTCATAAAATCATTTCTTACTCTTCATGCTTCTGTGAGTTGACTGGTCTCATCCAGATGGTTCTTGCTAGGGTCTCTCATGTCGCTACAATAAAATGGCAGCTGTGGCTGCAGCCATCCAAAGGTTTGATTGGGCCAGACATCTGAGAGCTCATCCTCATTCCTGTGCTATTGCTGGGCCTTGCAGAGTTAGTAGAGCCAGGACTGGCCAGGCTTCCCTTTGTCTCTCTACACTGCTTCCACACATAGCCAGCTTGCTCCCAGAACAGGTTACAGGGATGATAGAAGTCTTACTTTAGAGCTGGCTTTCCTCAAAATGACATTGTGAGTAACCAAGTACTCCAGGGCTCTTCTGACCAAGCCCTGGAAATCATGCAGACTCACTGCTATAACTTTGTATTGTGAAAAGTAAATCACAGGCCTAGTCCAGATTCAGGGGGAGAAGACTACACAAAGGTGTGAACCTCAGCTCAGTGGTGGCAAACCTTGTCATGTGTGCCACAGTGGGTGCACACAGCCCTCTCTATTGACAAATGAGCCAATCACCCCAGCAGCCAAGCATTGGATAGCAGTTGTTTCTTTCTAAACTAAAATCTCAGTAGTCAGAGTGAATTGGAATGTTGACACTTTGAGATAAATAAGTGAGTTTTGGGTTACAGTTTGGGCAGTAGATCTCTGAAATTTATCTCTGCTCTACCACATATGGCTAGTTGAAAGTGTGACGATTAACTGTTTTGTCAACTTTATTAAGAAATGCCTGAGTGGCTTACCATAATTCTGAGTGTGACTGAATGGATTTACTAAAAATGGAAGACCCACTTGGGCATGGAAGGCACCAATAAATAGGCTTGCAGCTTCAATAGTATAAAAAGAACAAAGAAGGAAGGCTTTCTTCTGTTTCTTCAGCGGAGCCACCGTCTTTTTGCCTTCGCCTTGGACGTCTGTCCCAAGCTTTCAGTGCAAGCTTCTCAACTTTCCATCACACTCTTCAGTCTCCTGATGGGGACTCGCAAGGGACTCTACAGGGAGCTCCAGACCTTCAACTTTCAACTAGGTCCTCCCTGTCTGCTCTGTACAGACAGACCTTTTGCAGTTTTCCATCCCCAACTTTGCAAACGACCACTGAAAGTAACCTTTTAAATCCGTGTGTGTGTGTGTGTGTGTGTGTGTGTGTGTGTGTGTGTGTGTGTGATTGTAATTATCCAGTTTTTCAGGATGATATAAAAAAGAAAAATTTAAGAATATTTAAAAATATTTATCATCCTGGAAAACTCTTTAACATATTGCTTAACAAGGATGTGTCCTTAAATTCTCTTTACTTCTTCCTTTGACTGCTAAACTGGTAGTCTTTTGATTAGCAAGACAACCTCTTATTCCAAGGGGAAATTGGTTGTGGAATAGACATGGCAGACATGGTTGAAGCCAAGCTATTCCTACTGCACAAGGGGTGGTCTTTAATTTAGCTCCATTACATCTCTGTTGCTCTGATGACTAGGGTAGTTTCATTTTGCCCATTTTCTCCACAGCTTCTCTTCAACCTAACTGAGAATGACAGATAATCCTGTCCCTCTACTTTGCAGGTATCAAGAGAGAGACAAGTTTCAGCAGGAGTGGGTAGAGTGTCGATGCTTCATCTAGTCCAGGACTGATCAAACTTAGCCATAATATGTTGACCTTTTCTGAAAACTGTCATTTACTAGACATTTCCATTCTCATCAACCAGTGACTTCAGTACCTGTTAGGAACTGACTTAGTGGATAACAGAAGTCCCTGTTCAGAGTGTTGCAAAGGTCAAGGAGATGAAGCATGAAACCCACCCCAAGCAGAGTCTTGTAGTAACTTCTGTGAAACTGAAGGGAGCACTACTTGTAGCAGCATTGCCAGAAGTAGCTGAGTCTGACACTCTGCACAGCCGCTTATCAGGTCAGAAAAATCTCGCCATTCTTTTCACACCATAGATTTAAATAGAAGCAAAAAGTAGAAGGCAAACAAGTGCTTCATTGCAAAATACCCCAGGACTGAGGAAAGGCCTTCTAAGCAGAGTCATCAGAAAAATGCTGGGTTTTGCTTCCATCCATAGTAGCTGCCCACCAGTGAGAGGTTAAGGGCTGACATGCAATAGCTTGCAAAAAAGAATATTTTCTCATCCTTTTGAAGGACTCTGAAGTGCTGGAAAAAGAAAGACTCTTGTGTGTGTCCATATGTACCTTAGAAGTGAGAGTTCAAACACTCTTTTCATGGAGCTTTACCACCTTTCTTTCCAAATAAAACTATTACACATCGATCTGTTGAGTTATTTTAGAATGTCATCTTACAGTCATCTAAGAGCCCCAAATTACCGCTTTATTTTGTTTTTGTTTTTTTTTTTTCAGATTTAGCCTTTCATTCTGGGTGTGGTGGTGCATGCCCATAATCCCAGCCTTTGAGGGGCTGAGACAGGTGGATTCATGCAAGTTTGAGATCACCTGGGCTACACAGTGAGTTTAAAGTTAGCCTGAGCTATGTAGGACGACCCTATCTCCAAACAACAAAAAAAGCAACCAACTTTTCAGCCTTCACAGATTGGTTACTTACTTCCACTTCTGAAATTTAAAATTCTACAGTTGATTTGTTTAATCTTGAGACTCTTAAATGTTAACATAAACTGTCTTTTTAGATATTTTTCTTTCTGATTTTATTTTGCTTCAATTTCCTAATCTTTTAGAAAATCTTAATGCCCTTCACAACTCTGTTAAATTCATATCAATCTCTGAGTTGATCAGGACACCTACTTAGTTTATCTAGAAGGGTAACACATAATAGACCATGTTAGCATGATTACATAATACAGTATTAACATTAGTATTAATGCCATACTAAATATAAAATGGAAAAGGCAGTTGAAAAGAAGTGCCAATTGTATTACGCTAAAATATAGAGAACCCAACTATAGCTTCATTGTTATAGAGATTTTAGGGCTGCAGGTAGCTCAGTGGTAGACTGCTTGCTAAAATTCTAGAGGCCCTGAGTTTGATTCCTGCCCTGTCAAAAGGCGTGAGAGTTGGTACTGAAAATTATACCTAATTAAAATCTGGATATAGAAATGAACACCTGTCATCCCAGCATTCTAGAAGGCTACAGCAGGAAGATGGGAAGTTTCAGCCCAGCCTGAATAATTCGGAGTCTTAGCAAAACCCTCTTTTAAAATAAAAAAAAATAAAAATAAAAAAGGCTATGCTTAAAGCTTACTATCATATCCCCAGTAATGGGGGAAAAACCGAGGTTTTGCTCACATAGTTTGTTTCCACAGACACCTAGTGAAATGCTTTATGGGATGTGATATCAAAGCATGGCCTGTAACCATGAAGGCAGGGTGTCACAAATATTCTTGAAGGAACTGTCAAAAACTGTTGAGACAAGCAGGCACTTATGTCCCTGAACCATCTGTTAATATGATCACTAGATTTGATGACAAAATATGTAAATATAGTAACCATTGTTAATTTGCTATTCTTGTTTTGAACGTCTATACCGTACTGCTACTCTGTTTCTTTCTTTTTTGCTATTTGCTTTGCTTTTGTTTTTGGTTTTACTCTTTAAAATAAAATAAAACCATGTAAAAAAAACAAAAAAGAAAAACAGTTGAGCAAAGATCTTCACTAAAGGAATAAAGAGAGAGCAATGGAAAACAACTTGGACTGGAATGGTTTAGGCTCACCTCTTTTTTCCCGGATGGTCACCACTGTGATTTGGGTATTTAAATGATGTTTCTAACGGATTTATCTGTTTAAAAATATTTGCACTAAAATTTGAAATTACTCCTCAAAAGTAGAAAGTTTCCTTGGAATTTATGATGAAATGCTTCTCTAAATGTGCTCCTAGCTGGATTTTTAAAAGCTTCTAGCTATTTTAGTCCTTCCTAAAAAGAGGTGATCTGCTCACTTGAATGTCGCATCTTCGTTCCTGATTCCAATCTTTCTGTTGAGGCTATTTTAAATGTGCTTGAATCTATTTTTTCTTCCTAGGATTAAAAAAAAAAACTCCAAGGGTTCCAAAACATGGAGTTCATTTTTCTTGTCTGGTGGGTTATAGTTGAGTAGTTACATGTGAGAAAAAACAAGAAAAGAATGTCCCCAATTTTAATGATACATATCACTTAGGATTTTTTTAAATTTAGACACCTTCATTCTTCAAACTGTAAAAATAATATTAATCTAGATTGTGCTTCAGGAAATTCACAGTGCATAATTCTAGATACCGAAGCCTTAAATATATTGCATGTAGTTTGAAAAAATGTTTCCCATTTTCCAAATAATGTGGTAAGCACGACCACGCTGCTTCTCGAAGTTATTGACAGAAAAAAATTCTGGGATAAGTCAGCAGTGGAAACTATTCCTGAGATACTTCAAGAGTAGTTGTTTCTAAGTCTCCCTTTGTTATTGTGGCAGGCAGAATATCATATAGAGGGCTAGCAAGATAGCTCAGTGAACTAGTTGCCTGGTTAGGCAGGCTCAGGGACTGGAGTTTGGTCCCCAGCACTACATGCCATGCCCTAAGCCTGTGATTGAGTGAGGACATGGTGGTGCATGCCTATAATCCAAGCAGTGGGGAGGCTGAAAACAGGAGAATCACTACAGGTCTGAGTTGCATAATGAGTCCCTGTACCAAATTATATATATATATATATATATATATATATATATATATATATATATATATATCAGATAGACCTCAGTGAGGTGTGCACTTGAATTCTTAGCTTTGTTTAGCCCCCTTTCAATACAACTGTGACCTGTGTTTGCTTCTGAGAGATTATGATCAAAGTGATGGGGTCCGGTCCATGATTGTGTTACATGAGACTAATATTCCTCATCTTTCCAGCTTTGGTGAAGCCAGTGGCCATTCCGGGAGCCCCATATGGCAAGGAAGTGATGGTATACTTAATGCATCTATCAAGAAAGCACTAAAGTCATCAACCTATTAACTATGGAGGAGTGTGATTCTGCTGAAACCATAAAAATGTGTTAGAAAGTGGATCCTTTCCAATCAAACTCTCATTTGAGACCACATCTCTAGCCAGTGCTTTGCAGCCTTGTGTAAGAATTTAAACAAGATGACCAACCTATGCCAAGTCTATATTTTTGATGTCCATAGTTTGGAACTGTGAGATAATAAGTGGTTGTTCTGTAAAATCTTTGAATTTGTGGCAATCTGTCATGCAGCACTTGATATCTAATAAAACTGTGTTCTGTGGGCAGCAGAACTATGACACTCCCCAAGGAGTCCACATCCAAATATCTAGCTTCTGACTTTGCTGATGTGATTGAATTAATGATGGAGTGATTATCTTGGATTCCAGGCAGACCCACTGTAATTGCAAGGGGCTTTGTCAGTGAAAGTGGTATGCAAGCAAGTAAGAGGGCAATTTGAAGATGCTACGCTGCTGGGGTCGTAGTGATGGAGGAAGAAGCCAGCAGCCTAGGAACATATACAGACACTGGAACTGAAAAGTCTCTAGAATAAAAGCAGCACCCCTGCAGACACTTTGATGTCAGCCCAGTAAAACCCAGTTCAGACTCCTATCCTTGAGCAATGGAAGACAGTACATTTGTATTGTTTGCAACCACTAACTCCGTGGTTATTCAACACTAGAAAGTTAATACAGTATGCCTATTGGTATGTGAGATGAGTAGCAATGGTCCATTTTTAGGGCCCATCTACTATTAGAAGCTACTATTCAAGACCTATGAGCATCAGTTTTTCTTTCCAACAGTGAAAAAAAATACTGTAAATATGGTGCTCAATATAGTAATTGAGCATTACTTGGAAATTTGCATTTGTCCTTAGCCTTATGAGCCCATCCATCCTCTTGCTCATTTTACTACCTCATGATTTGTTCTGCTCTTTATCTCTCACTTTTTTAAAGATAGGATCTTGCTATGTAGTCCAGGATGGTCTCCAATTCATGGCAATCTTTTTGCCTCAGGCCTCCCAGGTGTTGAGATTACAGGCATGTGCTACCATGCCCAGCTTTTGTCCCTCACACTTAGGTTTAACCTTCGATGTTCTTCTTTGGGCTTAAACCCTTTTATTCTCATCTTTTACTTTGAATTAAAAAACAAGGTCTATTCAAGTCTACCTAAGGAAAGAGAATTTGGGAATGAATATAGTATAGGTTTCAGAGAGAGCTGACAAATGGCAACTGTGTTTCCCCCTATTTCCCATTTATAATAGGTTTACAGGGCCAGTTCTAGCCTTCAAGAAAATCTTAGGTATTTTCACTACAAAATGTTCCTTCATTTATATCCCCCTTGTTTGTATTGTTTTGTCAGAGATGGGTGTTCCATTGCCATTCAAATATTGTAGGTGCATGAATTCATCAAAATAACCCAATATAGTCCAATAGTCCATGATAGTAGTGGGCTATCAGCAGAGCAGACAATGTCAGAAGTTGTTTCTCATTAAAATTAATTTTTTAAAAAAAGAAAAGAAAATCTTAAGTAGGTCCCACAAAATGTATTAAACAAGTGTAGAAAAGTCTTCCAGCTGTGTGTTCACTCGTGGTCACAACAACCTATAACTTATAATTAAAATGTTGAAGTGACATATGAGAGGTATCCTCCCAATTAGACAAGCTTCTCCCTTGCCCCTATTTCAGGCCTGGAAAACGTGTAGTGGGTTAAGGGGCACTGCCAATATTTTCTGTATTGTCCAGCATTTTCTTCTAACTGTGTCTTATTCCAAATTGAAATGGGGCCAGGATGGTGAGATGAAAAGCTGAAATATAGCACTGGTGCTCATGTGTGTGGAAGATAATGATAGTTGACTCTTGTGAGTGCTTTTGTGTATTCCTGGAAGATTTCTCAGTTGAATTCCTCCAATTGTAGCTTCCTTGTGTCAGGCATAACCCAAGGGCTGGCTGCGTTCAATGCTCCTTGCCTCCTATATCTTTCTACTATGACCCTTTCACCCCTGGAAGATGATCAGTTGATCTGGAAGCCCTTAGGAAATGACCCCAGGTGAACAATTTACCATATCTTCAACAGTTTGGTTTTGGATTCACTTGATGTGCCTACATTCCTGGAAGGGGACTCATTTCACTAATGCAGCTTCTGACAGCCTCTCCTTGGTTCTTTTTTTCCAGTTTTTAATTAAGTCTTTAGTCAGTCCTCAGGCAAGTAAAGGGTTAAGAATTCAAAAGTGTGGTTTGCAACACCTCTGACTGTCCTACAGCACCCTTCTTTAGCATATGGTGATGATTGGCATCTATTGGCATGGGGCTGCATTTGAATCTGTCTAAATTCATCTTGGCATCTTATAACATATGAACACATATGGCTTTGATCTTTTTTTTCTTCCTAAGATTTGTTTAGGAAGCCTAAGGGATCTGAGGCACTATGGAATTAATTCTTCTTGTCTGGCAGGTGATGATTAAATACTTACAGATGAGAGGAAACACAAGTGAAAGCTCTTTTGCAGAATGATGATAGATATCATACTGAGACATTTTACATCAATTATTTTATTTCTAATGGAACAGTGAACAACCAGGGCTGAGAATGATGGGAATCAAGACTGCTTGGAGTACTGCTGGCATCTGCAGCCTTTACTCTGGTACCCTTCGTGAATGTGTCTTGGCTCTCAGCCATCTTCATCTCTGTGATTCCTAGTTCTGACTCTGGAGATAAAAAAATCTGATTGGATCATTGCCATACGCAGGTCCAGTCAGCTCAGGCCACAGGATGGATTCCTGGGGCCCACTGACTGCTTTGGGGGGCTCTGGAGGCAAATCTGGGCAGAACCAGCCAGAAAGGGCAGACAGTTCCATAGTCCCAACTCTGGTCTGTGGGGTTACCTTGCACTTTTTATCTGCTGAATGTCGCCTGTTTCCTGTGAGTAGGAAAACTAGGAAGTGGTACCTTGCTTCCATTTGCATTGCTTTGTGTATATTTGTCTTATATTTCTCTCTTAGAAATAGACACCCGGCTTGCCTCCATCTGCTATAGGGAACATAATTATCCTCATTCCCTTAAAGGCTAGCGGTAGAATTCCTTTGTGAAATAAAGCCAGAGTGACAGTGTTGGGTGACAGTGCTTTTGACACTGAAATGTATATAGTGATACCAGATTGAACTCACACTTTAATTGTGCCCATACACTTCCTGGTGCTGTTGGACCCTTCCTCTTACCCACAGAAAACTGATTTTATTAAACGGCTGCTCTGTCTGCTGGGGCTACTGGAATTGCTATAAGCCTGGAGTATTGAGACTTGTGGTAACGACCAGGCCACTGACAGCAGTATCCCCCCCAAACCCTGCCTGTCCTACATCACCATCACCCTATGAGTCCCGGTGCTTCCAAAAATTAGAGTTAGAGTTAGTGCAATGTCCTGTTCCATAGTCCCTCTCTTTCCTTGTCCCTCTCCCTATCTCAAGTCCCACACCCATGTGGAGGACATCAATAGGACATAGTGCAGCCAACCTGCTAAGCCACAAATCAGTGAGAGAAATGCAATCTTCCTCAAAGGAACAGGACTGCAATGGAACCCCTTCACCTTATCCATTTGAGAAATAAATCATCAAAACAGGTATTTAATTGCAAACTCAAGTAGTAAACATCAGCTTCTCTTCAGCAAAATGGCAACTGACCTTTTTTTTATGATACAAAAGGAACAAAGAAAGGAAGAAGGAAAAATATTATAACCCATAATATGATTTTCCCTCAAGGGTTTGAGTCAGTGGAAAGGTTGGTTTACTTGAAGGAAATTAAATAAACCATTAGATTACATTGTTCTGCTTTAGCTAGGAAGCATTCTCTGTTGTGAGGAGATATTTCCCAATCAATGCCTGTCTGAAATACTTATCAGCTCAGGGTCCCAGGCACTGGACTTCTACTGGTGCATGGTGTGGGAAGCAAAAGAAATCCAGTGACATTTTTGTCTCATGATGCAAACCCTGAGAAGATAATGATGTTCCATGTATTGTTAGAATTTTTAAAAATTCCTTTCCCTGACCAGAAAACTACAGAGAAATTTTAGCCAGCACAGATAAGTAGGCCAAAGGAAAATCAGAAGATGAGAATCAATTTTGAAAGCAGTGAAAAACATAGAGGCTGATTGAGTTGATGCTTCTAAAATCATTCTTTCCTCGCCAAGTTTTATCTTAAGGGAACAACCGCTCATCAGCACAGATAATACTGCCTGACGTAAACCACCTAGGAAGCTTTCAATTGGATAGTTTATTACACTTGGGAAATACTTGATTTTGGTGTTCTGTGCTGTTTGATTTCCCTGGGAAACCAAAGAATATTCATCAACACATCATACATTTGGCTTTGAAAGAAAACTGTCACCATTGTGTCTGGACTCTATGCATTTGGTAAATATGTTTGCTTTTCTCTCTTACAGAAGCTGCAAAGAATCGATACTCCTCACTGTCATTCAGCCTTATCCTGTAAGTGTTCTTTGAGTGAAATTGCCAAGGAATGGCCTTGAGCCTCTGGCCTCCTACACCCACTCAAGTAAAGCTACAATAAATATCACCTGAGGGAAATAGCATGCATTCACAGTACGAATTCTACAATCTTGATTATTTATACTTTGTACCCCGTGACCCAAAAGTATTCACTGTAGAGAAAAAAATGGTGATGTCTCCTGGAATTATCAAGTTTGTCAGTCCTGTGGAATTCACATCTGGAGATAATACAAAAGTTAAAACTTTCTTGTGGTTTCCAGTTTAAGAAGCCCAATTCATCTGGGAATATCTGACTATAGGAGGTTGGAGCAAAAATTTTATCCTTGTCATCATCTAAATAATTTTGTAGAACCCTGGATATGTCAGCATGCTTTAAAAGAGGTATTGGAGAAACAGTGGTTGTCAGAATTTGCTTTCAGCCATCTTAGCCGGGAAAGTGGAAGA
>PVKN010031687.1:0-12435 GCA_004027915.1 Capromys pilorides | reverse complement strand
CAAGAGGAGGGCACAGAGTGGTGTGAGTGCTGAGCCCACCAGAGGGCGAGTAGCCTGCTTCCAGTGTAAGGAGGTCATGAGACTTGCTCCACAGCCCCTAGTTCATTCCTGCTGCTTGGCTCTCTCCTGCTGCCTTGCACTCTACCTCTGTGCCCAGACCCCTACCTTGGGGCCAGCTGGCTAAGGGCTGCCTCCACCAGCTATGTGCTAGGTAACCCTTTCCGTCCTTAACTTGCTGCTAGGTATTTTATCTCAGCACTGAAAGAAAGGTAACTGAGACACATGAGGCCATGGTTCTTGTTCTGGCAGCCCATAAATGAGCTGTAGGAAGCTAGATGTCCACAACAAATTGGAGGCTGGGGTTTGAATTGTTCACTTTTCAAAAGTGATGCTGTGCTTCCCTACAATATGCATGAAGTTCTCCATTTGCCAGTGTATCCCAGTGCTTTTGAGGACATGACTGCAGACATGGTGTTCTATAAGGAGCATTTGTGTTTCCCAAGTAACCGTCAAGAGTAGCGCGCTGCTGTTGTATTCCCACATCCAGTACCCAGTTAAAGTTAAGAACAGCGTCTACCTCCGCAGAGCAATTTCTGAGTGTGATAGAATAATTCACTTCGTATACTCTTCCATCAGGGGAAACTACTAATTTCTGTTCTGGAAAGTGACAGCAACTTCAGTTCAGAGAGCTATTGCAGCCATAGTCTTGGGTGTTTCTACGAGGGACTGGCATCACCCACTTGGTGGGTGACATGTGCTCTCCACGTAAACTTAGAAGCCATCAATGGCAAATTGGCATCTATATCTCACTTCAGGGAAAATTAATTAATTACCTTTGGGAATGGAGCCAACCTTGATATTGGTATGATATATCCCCTGGGTGGGTAGACAACATCATCAATTTTTAAAACCGTATCCAAGTTAGCTGTGAAGCTGAGCCACCCTTGTTTCCCAGGGTGGAGAATGTGAGGGGAGAACCGAGGAGCCAAGCATGCAGTGTTTATGAACTGTGGTTTGTTCTTTCTTTACTGGCTTTCTCCTTATAAGCCCAAACACAGATGCTTAGCTGTGTGCTAGAAATAACCATAGCGAACACTTATAACCTATATAACCTATAGCTCAGAAATTTAAACTCCTGAGCAACAGGAACTTGAGTGCTGAATCCACTTTGTATGTGTGTGTGTGTGTGTGTGTGTGTGTGTGTGTGTGTGTGTGGTACTGGGGATTGAACTCAGGTCCCTGCACTTGCCAGGCACGCGCTTACTCTACTGAGCTATCTCCCTGGCCCTGTATTTGCGTTTGAATGGACTGTTTATTTGATGTTCCTTGAAGTTGTAAGTGCTGAATACCAGCATGAAGTTACTGTCCAAATTTGTCATTGCTTCTTTCTCCTTTAGAAATCTTGCACCATAATGCGGAGTCTTTTCATTTACTATGTCATATAATAGACACAGACGCGCTAACACCCCAAGCCGCACTGTGGTACTCGGCTGCTCAGGAAATCGAATTGCTGCGGGAGCGCGTATTTTATCTTTAATTCGCATTTTGCCAGTCTACATTCATTCATTCTTCTTCATGCTACTGTTGACTTGTTTTGATCAATTCAGCAGTCTTGAAATTATTTAACTCTGGTCTGAGACTGCAGCCTTTCTTCTTTATACAGGCAAAAAATTTCACGTAGTCTCCCTAATTATAGGGCAAATTAGCTAGCCGAATTGATCCTATCCTCGAATTCGCTGAACATATTTCAATCACTTAGAATATAAATAGAAATGGCAACCTAAAAAGTGTCTCGTCATTATTAATCCATTCCCGAACACGCAGTGTTGAGTCAAATAATGAAATGTACATTCCGTGCTGAGGGCTGTACTTTTTACACAGTGAATGTATCAGTTTTCCAGATACACCCAATAATTAATTCTGCTAGGCCCTCATTTACTAGTAGGTCCGAGCGAGCCCTCCGCACAAGGCGCCCTGCTGCTCCCCGCACGCACACGCACACACGTGACTCTTGTGGGTACAAGTCCCAGACCACAGCGGGAACCCTGCGAGCCTCTTCTCCTGCCGAGCTCGCAGCCGCGCCCTCTGTCGCCGAGAAGGGGGCAGCACAAGCGGCGCTGGAGCAACGGTACGCGCAGGTCCTTGCGTCCCAGCCCAAGTTCACGCGTGGCGCGGGGCGGGGGGAAGGACGGCGCTGCCCAGGAGCTTGCAGCGAGGGCCCGTTGGCTCTGGCGACCGCTACCGCTGTCGCCGCGGGGTCCTTTGTTCTGTGGGACGTCCGACCGTGCCTGGGAACCGTGCTACACCCACGTCCGCCTGGCGCCTACTTGGCCTCGCGGAAGCGGGTGGGAAAGTTTGCGCGCGCACCGTGGGTCCCCGCCTCGCGCAGCCGGAGCTGGAGCTGGAGCTGGAGCCGGAGCCGAGGAGGAGGAGGAGGAGGAGGAGGAGGAGCGGAGCGGGTGCGGCCTCGGGAGCGCGGGCGGCGCGGGCGCGCGGAGGGGCTCGGGGGCGGGAGGCGGCGGGACCGGACCGCGCGCGGCCCGCGGGCACTCGGAGGCTGCGGGCGGGACGGAGCCTGCGGAGGACACGCGCGGTGCGGCCCCCGGCTCCGGCACGCGCGGTGTCCCTGAGCCCAGTGCCGAGCCCCTGGAGCCGCGCCGCACCGCCGACAGCGCCGGGAGTGTCCAGCAGGTAGGCGCGGTGCCGAGCGCCCGGACTCGTTGGGGACGGGCGAGGACCCCTCGCCCGGGCCTGCGGGGCGCAGAGTGCGGACCGGGCTCTCGGGGACCCACCCGGGTCCGGCTGCTAAAGCACCAGGCGAGCTAGGGTGGTCGGAGAGGGCGCAGGGGCGCTCGCGGGACCGGGACGGGGCCGGGGACGCTGTCGCCTGGGCGCTCTTGGACCGCGGCTGGGAGCCGAACCCCGTCGAACTCTGGAGCCGGCCCAGCAGCGGAGGCGCTCGGGAGCTGGACCGACTGGAAGCCTCCAGTTGCCATGGGAGACGAGAAGCAGCTCGGCCACCGGGCAGAGCTTGGGCTGGGGAGGTGCTTTTACCGCGTCCTCCTTCCCTTGGGGATGGAGAGTGAGACTACAGGAGAGAACAAAGCTGCGGGGGAGAAGGGACGCTCCTCCTGCGGGCCCCGCTGGGCGACGTCCACCTATTGTCTCCTAGGCCGCGACTTGGTGACCGGCCAGTGGGCCAGCGGCGCGGCACCTGCTGGGGTTCGAATTGTGGCTCTGCGAGCCTAGCGCTTGGTTTGGTGGGCGCTCTTGCGCGCAGGTGTGAGGTGGAGTTCTCTTAGTGGTGTGCGGAAGAGCAGTAGAGGCTCACTTGTGGCTCGCAGCCCTGCTGGGGACGGGGGTTCGGTGCAGAAGAAGGATTTAGCAGGATGAAGATAAACTTCGCTGCTGTGGACTGGCTGGCGGTCCCTACTGTTTGCAGCACAGGGGCTCTAGGAGACCCCAGCCTCCTGGAAGTCCTAGCTTTCTCTGAGAATCTCCCCATATCCCCGAGGTGTCTGCCGGCCCGGCGGTCACTGCATGCGCGCTTAGGTGTCCTGCATGCCTCCCATCACCTGGAAATTTTCATTTAGAATCAAGAGGACAGGGGACCGCAAGTCATCCACAAGATCCTGGGATCAAAGCCCAGCATGAAGAGGGGCCAGGTCACCCCAGGCTGTGTCTTCCGGGAGTTCTCCATTGCATAGCTCCATCTCCCTCGCAGGGTCTGTAAAATCTTTTACACCATCCATAAGCTAAAGGTACTCTACTGCATGTCTTCCGGAAGCTGTTCTTGTTTGCAGATGTTATACAAGTGTAGGTGACACATGCTAACGTTGACTGCAAGGGTCGTCCTTTGTCGCTTGTGGTCTGCTTGTGTGACTGCAGGACCTTTATGTTTGGTGGCCTTTTCTGGAAGTGAGGATAGATGCCACTGCTTTAGTGCCATCAGTAATGCATCCTGCAGACTAAACTACAGGCTGTGAAAATCATCTAGAGTGTGATGTTTGCTTACTGAAAGAAAAATTAGTTTAATCAATGCAGTGTTGTTGAGAAGGCACAGTGCAGTGGCTGAGCCCATCCGGATCCTCTGAGAACTAGGGGGAGGATTTAATAAAGCGAATGGCTTGTTCAGGACATAGTAGAATATCTAGAGTATTCTACATGTGCAATTAATATTCTGAAGATACTCACACCAGAGAATGTGGAAATGCCTGCAGATACAACCTGGTGACCGCAGGGCCATCTGTAAGTGTGACACTTACACAATTCTGTCCTCCCACAGGCGCAGATACAGTAGAGTCAGCTAAGCAGGAGCCTCTGCAGGGCATAACTGTTCTGGAAGGAGACTAAATCAATGACGCACCTGACCTCCTTTCTAGGAAATCAGGAATCAAAACCTGTTGGGTGGAGCCATAATCATCCATAGGGAGAATATATATGTGACCGTCCTATTGGTGTACCCGTGTGTGTCTGTGTGTCTGTGTGCAGTGTGCAGACTGGGAAGGTGTTAGGCCATTTGCTCAGGTGTGAAGAAGAGGCCCCACTTCAGACCTGGGCTATTTGCAAATGGTGCAGTTCTGGTCTGAGCTTGTGCAAGGCATGCACTGAGTAGCAGGCCTGCCCTGTGCAGAGCTTTTCCCTGGGGCAAACCTGAGCTCCGAGGCGTTGCTCTCTGAGGTCCTCCTGGCCACAAGGCGGCCTCCTGTCTCAGATGTGATGGGATGAGGTAGGGATTCCCGGTTCCCCTTCCACGCAGATTGTGTGGCCTGGCTTTCCTATGTGTGAGATCTACAAAGGCTTCCTGCTCAGTTATTCTTGTTTTATTATTAATAGTGCTCCAGGCTATTCATTCTAAGAGGTTTAGATTCACTATCAAACTATAACTGAAAATCTATGTGGGTAAGATATTTGAATACATTAAGACTTCAGGGCAAGGTCATGTCAACTAATTGTCTACGGAGATGGCAGTCGATCCTGCTGTGTCCGGGGATGTGCCTCACCAGATTATAACACTTTATTTGCAATTGTGTGGTGGTAGTTTAGTTTTGTTTTGTTTGGTTTGAGATAGGGTCTTGCCTGTGATTCAGGCTGGCCCTGGGCTCACTGTGTAGTCAGGCCAGCCTTGAGTTCCCAGCGATCTTCCTGCCTGAGCCTCCTGAGTGCTGGGGTAGCAAGCATGCTTGGCTAAGCAGTTCAACTGTCTTAAAAGATAACTGATTTGGCCTGGTTTTCATGACTTCCGCCTGTGTCCCCTCCGTGACAGGGAGCAGGCTGGGAGGTGCGTCCAGCTGCACCTGCCCTCGGGCTTAGCACATTGCCCTGCCCCTTGCCATCCAGCGCCACGCTTCCCTGCCTGGTGGCTCTGGTCACCCTCCCAGGCTGATTCTGTTTTCCCCTTGGCCCTCTGCCTTGCGACTTTCCTCCCTGTCTCCTTGTTTGGGCTGGTGCTGTGTGGATGCATCTGAGCCAGCGTCTCTGGCCTGAGCTCCCTGGGCGCCTTCAGGCCTGTGTGGCCCTGCAGGCTGCCTTGCCCAATGCTCCACACCACGCCTGACTTTGATGTCCATGCTGAGACCCTGAGCACCCGCGGCTGCTGTCCCTGAGCTATGTGGTTCCTCTGCTTTCCTCTTGCCCTGTCCCCTCTTCCCTTCCTCTGCCATCTTCGGTCCTCCACCAGTCTGCAAGTCTTAAAGTTTTTTTATTAAGTCTAGTGGTACATGTTAGAGGTGCAGACCAGTCACCTTCACCAGAGTGCACTGGGCCGGACAAGAACATCTTCATTCTTCTTTTTCTTCATTTCCTTCCCCTCCCCTTAGCCCCTCCCCTCTTTATTTACAAAGCTTTGTTTCCATTTTCCCTTCCTTGCTTTCTCCCTCCTGATAAGCCTTCCCACGTGAACAGTTTCTTCCTGTTTCTCCCAAGGGCTGGATTACAGGTGTGCAACACCACACCCCTCTATCAGGCTTCCTTGTCCCCCACCCTGGCTCGGTGATCAGGCCCAAAGTTCTCCTCTGCTCTAATCTGTGTCCCTCCAGGTTGAGTGTGCAGTTGCCAGAGTTGACCTAACTGTCCCTTTGGCTGGGACAGCCCTTGCTGAGGGACCTGAGGGACTCCTGCCCTCTCCTCCTTCCTCTGCCTACCTGCTCCCTGCCCACCTCCAGCCTCCTGCTCCCTGGCTTTGCACACCATGCACCTGTTGGTGGCTCTTGCGCTGACCTGAGTGTCCCTGCAGGCAGCGGCCCCATTCATCCTCCTGGCGCTGGACAGGTGCCTCCTGGAATTTGGGTCAGCTAGAAGCTGATCTGAAGCTTCTGCCCCAATGCCGACCCTTGAATTGTTCTCCTGCTGACCTCTCTTGACTGCAGGGGTCTTCCAGTTTACTCTTCACATGAGAACGTCCTGCTTGCAGTCTCCCTTCCCTGGTTCAGTGCAGGGCACCTTCGAACTCATCTCTGCGTGGCTGTCTGAGCTCGAGAGGCGCCTGCAGATGGATAGGAGCGTGGGAGATTCCCGCTCCCCCAGCCCCCTGAGCCGGCTAACAGTGCATGAACCAACTTTGTCCTACACCCCTCCTCCACCCAGCATATCCTCTGCATCCTGTCACTGCCCTCTTCCTCCTTTGCACTCTCTCTGACTCTTTTTTCTCCCTCAAACAGCCCATCTTGTCCTCATTGTGCAGGAAGGGACAGAAGACACAGGAAGGCTGAGTGATTTATTCCAAGTCACACTGCTAGCGTCTAAGGGACCCCGACATCTACAGAGGTCTGATTATTCACCCTGTGTGCTTATTACTTTTTAAGAGACGATAAATTACTTCTTTAACAAGTGCGTGCAGGGGGCCATGTATGGCCCTAGGTAACAGATTGTCCCCCTCCCCCACTCCTTCCTCCCCAGCCATGTCCAACCTTAGCCTGTCTGTGGTAGCTCAGAAGCAAGACTTACGGACTGAAATTACGGATAGGAAAAAAGTCAACAGCCCAAACAAAAACTGACTGAGAAACTCAGATCCTTCGACTCACGGAGCCGAAAACATCTGCTGGCCTGCCTGTGATGGGAGAAGTGAGCTGGGTCCCAACACATAGCCACACTGAAAACTGACCCTCACGGCTAGGATAATTCAGATATGAGCTGGCAAAGAATGCCGGGAAAAAGCTGGACCTATGACACATGCACTGTGGATTTGAAGAATTTTAAGAAAGAATACCTAAGTCATACCATGTTCAAATAATTGATGTCAGGCTTGGTTCTCATGTTTTGGTTCCTGTCCCTCATCTACAAGCAGTTGCCACACTGCTGTGAGCCAGTTGATGCCACGTGAATGTCATTGTGGCTGTTCTGGGTAAAATGTGTTTGGAGGTCTGGGTGAGGGTGTGTTTAATGTTCAAATTCTAATAAGCTAAGTTGAATTGCACATAAAAGTGTGCCTTGAAATTCATCTCTTTTTTGCATCTAGAATGTTGAATGCATTTTAATTTCTTTTTTCTTTTTATTTCTGGAATTAGTATTTTAAAAATAAGCCTGGGAGGTTAAAAATCTCTAGCGTGTGAGACTATAAGCCTTTAATGAACGCATTTGAAATATTAAATAATTCCTTTAAGCATGATAAAGTCTTTCCAGGCTCACTCGTTTTCTTTCCAATTTAGATCCTGGTTATAAGGAACTCAGTAATATGTTTCTGTGAGTCCCTGGGCAGAAACGACTCCATGAGATGCTGAATCTTCCTTAAAAAGTCTATTAATATGCCCTTTATCTCTATTATTTGGGACAAAGAGCCATTAACTTTCCATTTAGTTCAGTGATTTAAAACTAAATGCCAAGGAAGACAAAAGGAACGCAGCCTAGGAATCGAAACTTAGAAGAGAGCGCTGAGGACGTAGCTCTATCTAGGTTAGGCTTGCTATTTTTGCCTTCCAGCTTGCAGAAACAAATGACAGGTTCTGGCGTGAGCCTCGGCGCGCTGTTGCCTGGGCAGGGCGCTCGCTAGATCTGCAGATGGCTGGGATTTAGATAAGGGCCAACCTGGAGCTTTCCTAATGTGAAGCAAGAGGCAGACGTTGAGGCGGGGACCTGCAGCGCAGTGTGATCGGTGAGGGGGCTCGCTGCTGGTGGACAGGACTGGAATCCCAGCTCTGTCCCCTGCTTCTTGGTGACCGAGTGGGGACCCTTCACGGGCCTCCTCTGTGGAGGATGCGAGTCCGAGTGCTTCGTGGGGTTAAGTGGGGTCATATTTGGTGCTCATCTTTGGGTAGAAGATCTGGGAATATCAGTCACTACTGGTTCGCCATGCAGAAGGCCCCCTGGGAATTTAGAATTTCCTCTGGGAATTTCATGCTGCCCAAGGCTGGCAGTTAAGACGTTTGCGTTGTTCTAACAGCATTGTCACTGGGAAGCCAGTGAGGGCTGTGTGGTGGGCTCCATGTTAGTGAGTCAGTGAGAGCCAGTTTGGTGGCAGACAGGTGACCACACATTAGACAACAGGATCCCACCATGGTACTGGATATTAGTGTGGACTGTGTCGTCAGTTTGGTGCAGCACCTCACAGGAGAGTGGACGCTGAAGTGTGAGGGGAGAGAGAATCTCAGTGCACGCAGCCGGAGTTGTAGATCAGACGCAGTATAAGCAGGAAGAAAGGAGAACTCTGGAAAGAAAAGAGTGGTGTCATGGTCACCTGTGATGGTCGCTGACCGAGCAGAAGACCTGCCGAACAGTTTCCACCATCCTCTCTGGGTCCACAAGGATGGTGACTTTTAACTGGGAAGAAAAAAGGACTGGAAGCTCTGAGCATGCCAGGACCGCATCCAGGGAGGGCTGGGCGCAACGCGCCACGCACCTGCCCCCATGCTGTGCTCAGAGGAGCCGCAAGGCCGCCCTCCAGCTCTGCCTGATCCCGGCACTTCGAACAGTGGTGATGACTTGAAAACGATTCCAATACGAAAGTGACTGCACCTAATTTTGGTTTCTAGTCTCTTCCCCTTTCAGAGAATGCTCCATCAGGTTGAAACCAAAAGGGAAAGCCCAACATGGAGGAAGACGATAAAACAGCACTTTCAAGCAAATTCAAGTTGGGCTTAAGCCCATTCCATGCCACCGCACTGCGAGAACTGCAGATACCTCATTTCACAGAGTTGACTCATTCTAGGATTTTGGAGAAGACGGCCATGCTTGTGTTTGGGTGGGAAAGATGGCCTTGGTGTTTGCCACTCAACATGAGCTTCGCCATCAAAAAGAAAATCACTAGGTACTTTGGTTGTTTTGCACAACAAGTCGCTTGCAAACAAACTTGTTCTTAGACAGGGGTGTCCCTGCACGGTGTGAGGGAGCTGTTAGTAACGGCAATGATAAATACAAATAACATAAATATATGCTGCAATAATTTAGAATTACAGAAATACCGGAGAACTGGTGGAAGTCATACGTTCTGAGCTTCATAAAGAAACATCCTCAGGCTGGGAGGTACTTCGGCAGTCTGTGCGCCAGCCTAGCAAGTGCAAGGACCTGGTTTCCATCTCTGGTACTGCGTGCAGTGTAGGCTCTGGAACCCTGGCGTGCAGTGCTGGTCCTGAAACTGGACATGGTGGTGCATGGCTACAATCGCAGCACTGGGGAAGCTGAGACAGGAGGATCATATGAGTCTAGGCTCTATAGTGAGAGGCTATACCAAGTAAATAAACAAATAAAAAAATAAGATTAAATAAACACCCTAGAAGCTTCAAACTAGTGTATAGATTCCTACCAAAAAGCAAAGCATATGTTTTGTATATAATGCACATTACAAATCTCAAATTTGTGAAAAATAGAGGTTAAGAATAGTTCAGAAAAATCAGTGATTTTGAACTGATTTGGCTACAGCTTCTGAGAATAAAATTAGTGCTAGTTTGCTTTTTTATAAAATGAGGAATTTCTGCTCATAGGATAATAACTAGTGACCATTAATGCAGGTAAAATTAATGCTAATTTGCTCTTTTATTAAATTAGAAATTTAGGATAATTTATAAGGTTACATGTTCTATAGCCAGGGTTATTTCATAGTTTTGACTTTATTTGGTGCAGTATTTTTAAAAATGTGTTAAAATACACAACATGTAAATTTTACCGTGTAAACAGCTTTTCGCAGCACCCAGCACCAGGGCTCCGGACATCTAGAGCTGTTGACCTTGCAGGGCTGATGCTGCACCCCAGACCTTGTGGCCGCAGTGGCCACTGGCTGTTGTGCATTACGGGGGCCATGTGTACGTGAAGTCCTGCAAGACCTGGCTTGTCGTGCAGCACAGCTCGCGCACACAGTGTCCTCCACATTCGTCTGTTTTGCACAGTTTGATGATAATTGGTCCGAGGGTGCATCAAATGGATCTTCTAGCGTTTTTGTTTTAATTTGGATATTTCCTTGGTTCCTTTTAGTCAGGAAGTTTTCAGCCACTATGTTTTAAACTAATCTCTTTCTCTCTCTCTGAGACACTGGGTTGCTGAACACAAATACATTGGTCAATGTATATGTTGGTCAATTCAGACACTAGTCATGTTTATTCTTTTATTTTAATCTTTTTTTTTTATACTTTAGGGAAGGGGCTACAGGGTGTTCAGGGTCTCACTACTAGAAGAGAGTCACAGTGATCTGCCTGTTTACGGCCTCCTAAGAGCTGGGATTACAGGTATGCGCCACCACGCCCAGTCTCAGTTGCCCTCTCAGTGCACCTCCGGGGCGTGGCTGGCACAGCAGGCCCAGGGATCAAACCCCTGGCCCTTGTGCCTGCTTGCAGGTGCTTTAATCTGCTGAGCTATTTGGCTGGCCCTATTTTAATCTTCTGATTTGGTAATTTAAAACAACCTCTCTTTGCATTCGATGATTCCTTCTTCTGTTTGATCGATCTGGTTAGCTGAACCGCCTAACTTAGCCATTGTGTATTTTTCAGTTTCAGAATTTCTACTTCATTTAGAAAACTCATTTCTTAATCATTACTTCTTAATTTCTTTTCTCTATTAATGTTGTTTATTTCTTTAAAATAATTTTTAAATTAATCTCTGTCTCATGGATACTCCAACTGCGTGCACGCGTTGCCTTCCTGACGTTCCTTAACTGCCTGTGCTCTAGCTGAACTCAAGGTCTCTGCGCTGAAGCAGCTCCCTAGTGTTTCCTGTGCTTCTTGTTTTGAGGCCTCACCAAGTCTCTAAGTTGTCTTGGCTTCCCAGAGCACCGGATTACAGACACGACCACCATGCCTGGCTCCAAGATGGCTCTTGGAATTTTGAATTCCTTTGCGTGTAATCAATAAATTTCTGTTTCTTTAAGATTGGGTACTGGGGATCTGTTTTGCTGTTGTTGTTTGTTTGTTTTCATATCTCCCCATTTGTTTGGACTCTGTTTTTTCCCCCAAGACTTCAATATTTGAAGAAATAACCCTCTTTTCCGTGTTCACAGAGCAGCTTCCTCTGGGGAGGGGCCATCCCCAACCATGCTGGGTAGAAACCTTGGAACCTTGCAGGCTGCTTTTCAGGCTGTACTTTCTCCAAGCTTGTGGGTATAGTTTCCTGTTTCCTGAATTTGTCGTCCCTTCTTCCCTCTGGTGCATTTCCATGGGGTGCAGGTTTCCTTCAGCAGCTCACCGAGCTACGTTTTGTTCTCAGATGCTTGCAGGGATCCAGAGCTCACTGGTTGCACTAGTGCTGGGGTTGGAAGAAAGAGAAAACAGTGTCTCTGCTGCACCCTGACGTGGGGCTGGATGCAAAGTGTTCTCCTCGCCTTCCTTGGGGAAGAAACCATGAGCGGGCATTGACTCTCAGTTTTGTTAAGTTCTGCTAGCTGGGAAGTAGTGCTCACAGGCAAATGCAAAGGCTTTTCAGATATATTCTAATGTGGCGTGTGTGTATGTGCTCTATACTGTGTGTGTGTGTGTGTGTGTGTGTATGTGTGTGTGTGTGTGCGCGCCTAGGTCCTGAAGTATCCTGTATGTTTCCTGGAGTTCTCACAAAGGCAGTTGGAATCACAGTGCAGATCATGATGTCTGGGGTGAGGGGCACCGGGGCTTCCTCTTCTACCACCTTACTGATGCCCCTTGGACTTTAGCTTGATTTTAGGAAGGTATTCTGCCAACGTGAGTCTTGCAGACACCTTCCTTGCTGCAATCAACTATTCTTCCCACCTGTGTTCAGGAGAAACTGAGAAAGATGAAAGATGTGGAGCCAAGGTTGCTTTAAAACCAATTATTTATTTATTTTATTTTTTATTTTTATTTTAAAGAGTAAAAACAGCAGAAACAAAGATAGGAAAACAGTAACAAGCAAGAATACATATAGTATGGGATTTTCAAAACAAGAAAAATTTAACAATAGTTGTATTACATATGTTCATCATCAAATCTGTTTAAATTGACATAGATATGTAAGATTAGTCAAACAATTAAACATTAACACTTACAATAAACCTTAGTTTTTTTA
>PVKN010031686.1:0-12433 GCA_004027915.1 Capromys pilorides | reverse complement strand
GTGTGTGTGTGTGTGTGTGTGTGTGCGTGTGCGTGTGTGTGTATTGCTATAAAAGTTGGAAGCCACCAGAGTTTACAACATGATCAGAAGAAACATCAGCTCCTAGACTATGTTCTAAGCTTGTCTAACCACATGAACTTGAAAAACAACCTGCTTGGATATGGGAAATACAAATGGCTCCTCTTGTGTGCTGAAAAGTTCTAATCCTTGCTTGTCTTTGATGAAGACAAAGGGGTTAGGGCCCCTTAGAATCTTCCAACCAAAGACCTGGGAAGTTGTAGATTTAGTGATACAAGTATAAAACCACATCCGAAACTAGGAAAAGTAAAAGTTCCCTAAAAAGGGAAAATTATGTGAAGATTATGACAGTGAGACTGCTAAGTACTTCTTTCTATGTGTAGGCATGGCAGGGAAAACTGAGTATGTGTCTCAGTTATTCTCTCATTTCTGGGATAAATACCTGACACACAAAATGAAGGAAGGTAAGGTTTATTTAACTCACAGTTACTGGAGATTTCAGTCCATACTCAGCTAGCTCCAAGGCAGAGTGGCACAGGGCAGAGAGCATCATCAGTTCATGGTGGCAACAAAAAGCAAGAGGAGCCAAAGGAAGAGTAGCAGCAAAAATGGCTGGAGAGAGCAAATCTGTCTCTCTTTCTCTGTTACATTACTTTCAGTCTATCTGCCCCAGGCTAGGTATAACACTCAGACCAATAATCTCAGAAGTATTCAGACCCATAATCCCAGTGTATCATGAGTTAATCACAACCTCTAGAAGTCTGCCCCATGACTGCATGAGGTTTTGGGGGGACAATTAGACACAAATCATAACAGTGTATATGTAATTTTATATAATTAATGAATACAACTAATTTTTGCATGAGCAGGGATAATCACTTAGCATGACAACTACAATTAGTCTCCCTCAACTTCTGAATGATTAATATATAATATTTAATACTCATGTTGCCTATTATATATTAAGCAGTTGCTAATATATATAGTTTGTCCGATTCTCTGGATCAGAAAGGCACAACTGAAATATACACAATGAGCTACTAGCAGTATTCTGACATTAGTTTTCTGGAGCAAGAGCTAGTAAAAATAAAAGTTTTATTTAACTGTGAGTTAAATAAACCTTACCTTCCTTCATTTTGTGTGTTGGGTATTTATCCCAGAAATGAGAGAATAACTGAGACACATACTCAGTTTTCCCTGCCATGCCTACACACAGAACTGCTTCTATCTTTCAAAATAGTAAGTCAAGGGGCTGGGGATATAGCTCAGTGGCACAAGTGCCTACCTGGTAAGTGCAAGGTCCTGAGTTTAGTTTCCAGTACCAAAAGAAGAAAGAAAAAATAGTAAACCAAAAATAATGCCACATTGCTATTAAGACAGAAACAGTACCATCACAAAGGACTTAAAAGATGTTAGAGTGGTGGTTTTTACCACATCTCATCCAACCTACATCTGGCTTATGTAGAAGATGGGTAGATCTTAGAGAATTATATTGGGTTATTGTAAATTTAATTTGTGGTGACTCTAGTTGCAGCTGCTGTGCCAGATGTAGCTCTATTGCTGGAGCAAATCATTATATTTCCTGGCACCTGGTATGCTGGTGAATGCTTCTTTTGTACTGCAAAGACTACCACAAGTATTGCTCTTCAGCTGTAAGGTTGACAGTACCCTTCAGTTAGATCTCAGAACACCGTTAGTTCTCCAGCTATGTAGCAGATCCTTGATCACCTCATTCACAAAGTAGTCAAGCAGGGAAGGTGTCTCAGGGAAATGGACATAAAGGTTTGGGGTCATTTTTTTTTTTTTGTAATGAACAGAACATATTTATTGAGGGAAAGAAAGCTCCTGAGAGAGGGATGGAGGGGGGTCCCAAGTGGGTAGTCACCTCTTGAGGTCATTTTTGAAGAGTTAGCATATTTTTAATTTTTAAACAATGTATTTGATAGAGATTCTCACTATGCAACTCAGATTCATAGTGATCCTCCTGTTTTCAGCCTCCCCAGGGCTGGGATTATAGGTGTATGCCACCATGCCTGGACTCTGTGGCCAGCTCAGCATGCACAGGAATGGGGCAGGTGCTGCATGTGGTACTGGGAATCAAAACCTGGTCCCTGCACTTGCCAAAGCAGGGGCTTAGTCTGCTGAGCTCTCTTGCTGGCCCTGCATCCATATCCTTTCTACCTTCGCAGAGTCAGTGCAAGCCAGCAGGAGTAGTGGTGGCTGATGCATATTATTGGTTCACCTTGTTGGCCTGGAGCATATGTGAGGCCTGAAGCTACTCTGACCATATGAATCTATCTAAATGTGCCTGAAACAACTTTTCTCTGCCTTTTGCCAAGTTGGTTGCCAAAATTTTCACTTGTGGGCTCTCTCTTGTACTCTTTCTTCAGTTTCTGTGGTACTTGGGATTGAACTCAGAGCCTTTGCACTGAACTATAGCCACAATTTTTTTTTTATTTTGGGACAGATATTGTCTTGCTAAGTCCACTAAGTTGCCAAAGGTAGGCTCAAACTTGAAATCCTCCTGCCTCAGCCCCCCAGAGTTTTGGGATTACATACCCAGATAATAACATATTTGAACAGGCCAGAGGCAGTGCTAATATATATACCAGGCACAGTCCTAAGATCTTTATAATATTTACTCATTTAATCTTCAACAGTTCTGTAAAGTGCGCATTGTCATATCCTGCCACTATGAGGTTGAGGCAAGTAACTGAGAGGTCATGTGACTGTTTAAGGTTACATATACTGCCCATAGAGAATTGGAATCTGAACTAAGCATTCTGTTTCTGGAGTCCAAAAGCTGAACAACTATGTATGTTATGTCATCCTGAAAAGGTGATACTTTGAGAGAGTGCCACATGTTCCTCCTTACTGGATGTGAAGTGAATTTGACCTCATCTTAGTATGGACTGTGTCTATCTGTGTAATATATGTCTACTGAACAGCTCAATTGGAATTATATGCCACACAACTATAAATAATATTTTATTTTTGTTAGCTTCATAGAAATAGCAAGATAGGGGCCGGCCAAAGAGCTCAGCACAGGGCCCAGGGGTTTGATCCCTGAGCTGTATGGGCCCTGTCCCCAGGGCGCACTGAGCCCTCAGTTGAGACTAGGCGTGGTGGCGCACACCTGTAATCCCAGCTCTTGGAAGGCTGTAAACAGGTGGATCACTATAAGTCCGATCTAGTAGTGAGACCCTGAACATCCTATAGACCCTTCCCTAAAATACAAACAAACAGACAGACAGACAAACAAAAACCTGAAAGAAATAGCAAGATAAAAGAATATAGACTAGAACCTATAAAAGTTTAAAATTTTTTTTATAAGTGTTTATATGTGATTCATGAGAAAATCACTTCCTGGAAAACAACTTTGTTTTACAAAGGAATTTTGTAGCACCTTCAGTATATCAACTTATCTTTGAGATAAGTTAGGTGTGTTTTTCATAGCAACCAAACAGTGAGAATAGTTGCAGCTCAGTGACTGTAGTGTTGTCATACTTGTGTAACTACATATTGGGGTAGCAGACTACAGTCACCAAGCCCTTGGCAATGTGGAACTGAGAGGCTGGACTGCTTTCTCCTCTTCTGAAGTGTGACTCCAGGTTGTTTCTCACACTCTGTCAGGCAGTTCTACTTGCTCAGTCTGTCTGTGTTTTTATAAAACCTCCAAAAAATACTATAAAATATGATATAGACTACATAAGGTGCAGTTTGGTTACTGGAAAGTGCATAGTCTTATATCTACCAGCCAGTTTGCAGAAGAGAACAATCATACTCTCCCAGATGCCCTCCCTGACATAGGTAGCTATGGTCTTGTCATTACTATTGTCATACTCATTGTTATGGTTTATGTCTAGTTGTCCCCCCAAAGCCTCATGGAATCATGGGGTGGGGACTTCTAGAGTTTGAGACTTGACTCATGATCCACTGGGATTATGTGTTTTAGTACTGATGGGACTATGGGTCTGAGTACTGGGATTACTTGACTCTTGATCCACTGGGATTATATGTTTTAGTACTGATGGGGTTATCGATCTGAGTATGGCTGGGATTATTGGTGTGGCCTAAGGTGGATAGGCTGAGACAGAGAGCCTGAATGTAATATAAAGAGAGACAGAGAGACAGACGTAGGTTGTTGCTCTCTGTGCCCTGGTTGGTCTGTTGTCTCTGTCGAGATTGTTGCTGTTCTGCAACCATGAACTGGATGCTCTCTGCCCTGTTCCTCTCAGCCTTGGGCCAGCCAAATATGGACTGAAACCGCCAGCAACTGTGAGCTAAATAAACCTTTCCTTCCTTCATTTTGAGTGTCAGGTATTTGTCCCAGCAATGAGTAAAAAGTAACTAAGACATTCATTTTTTCTTTCTTATTTTCTTACCCAAGTGTGAGTAAAAACTGGGTTGCATACCTTACATTACTTCCTGCATCTGCCTCTTGTCTGGTCAGCAGGGGCATTAGAACTCTAAAAGGAGCTAGAAACCTACTACAGTATGAACTGCACATATGAGGTATTCAGGTTGCTTGCTCCTTGGTATCACCCCAAAACCATCTCTACTTAATGGATAGGTAAGATCTATCAAAATAATTTATAGAGAAAGGGCTACGGATATAGCTCAGCGGCACTAGTGGCTGCCTGACAAGCACAAGGTCTTGAGTTTGCTTTCCAGTACCTCTCCCTGCCAAAAAAAAAAAAAAAAAAAAATGTTTAGAGACTTTTTAATGAACACTTGTAATTTTTTTTTTTTTTTCCTTTCTCTGAGATGGTCTCACTGTGTAGTTCAGGCAGGCCTTAAGTTCACTATGCATGCCAGGCTGGCTTCAAACTCATGGCAATCCTTGTGCCTTAACCTGCCTAGTGCTGGAATTACAGGCATGCACCACCACACTTGGCTCGTCTGCCATTTTAAAACTGAACTTGCTAGCTGTTAACGTTTTGCCAGATTTGGGCACTTTCTCTCTCAACATATGTTAATTATATATATACATATATATATATATATATATATGTATATATGTATGTGTATATATGTATGTGTATATTTATTTTTATATGTGTATCATATTTTCTTCTTATTGATACGTGTTTGTGTAAATATATAAATGTACATGATGTATGTATGCCTATTTATCTATCTAATCTATATATATTCTCTTTATTTTCTTTGAGACAGGTTCTTCTATATTACACAGGCTGCCTGTCTTCCAACTCCTAAGCTCCTAAGCTCCTGTCTGAGCCTGCCAGGTAACTGGGCTACCAGTACATATCACCATGCCTGGCTGTATCAGTTATTTTTTTTCCTAAGCCACTGAATCATTACAAAGTAAATTACAGGTATCATGGTCCTATACTCATAAATTATTTAGCATGCATTTTCTGACAACAAGGACATTCTTTTATATGGACAAAACAAATCATCACACTCAAGAAACTTAACACAGATAAGATACTTTTGTTAAATATATACTTCATATTACATTTCTGCCCTGGTTCAATGATGTTCTCATCCAATATTCACATACAGTTAATCCATTGTATTTAGTTATCACATCTGTTTAGTCTCCTTTAATCTAAAAGAATACCTTGCTTTTTTGAAATGGGTTTGCTGTGAGAGCACAGGTGTCGTGAAAACCACCACTAAATCAAAGCCAACATGGGAAAGGAAAAGACTTACGTTAATATTGTCATCCTGGTGCTATTGGCACTGTCCCTGTGGGCCGAGTGGAGACTGGTGTTCTCAAAACCAGCATTGTGGTCACCTTTGCTCCAGTCAACATCACAGCTGAAGTCAAGTCTGTTGAAATGCACCATGAAGCTTTCAGTGAAGCTCTCCTGGGGACAATGTGGGCTTCAATGTCAAGAACGTGTCTGTGACAGTAAAAATGATCCACCAATGGAAGCAGCTGGTTTTACTGCTCAGGTGATTATCCTGAGCCACCCTGGCCAGATCAACACTGGTTATGCCCCTGTCCTGGATTATCACACAGCTCACATTGCTTGCAAGTTTGCTGAGCTGAGAGAAAAGATTGATGACTGGTTGATAAGAAGCTGAAAGATGGGCCCAAGTTTTTGAAATCTGGTGATGCTGCCATTGTTGACATGGTTCCAGGCAAGCCCATGTGTGTCAAGAGCTTCTCTGACTACCCACTTCTGGGTTGTTTCGCTGTTGGCAATATGAGACAGACAGTTGCTCTGGGTGTCATCAAAGCTGTGGACAAAAAGGCTGCTGGAGCTGGCAAGGTCACCAGGTTTGCCCAGAAAGCTCAGAAGGCTAAATGAATGTTTTCCCTATCACCTGCCACCCTAGTCTTAATCCGTGGTGGAAGACCAGTCCCAGAACTGTTTCTCCCAATTGGCCATTTGAGTTTAATAGTGAAAGACTGGTTAATGATAACAATGCATTGTAAAACCTTCAGAAGGAAAGGACAGTGTTTTGTGGACTATTTTTTTGTGTTTGTGTGTGGCAATTTTTAAGTTATTAGTTTTTAAAATCAATTCTTTTTAATGGAAACAACTTGACCAAAAATCTATCACAAAATTTTGAGACCCATTAAAATGAAGTTTAATGAGAAAAAAAAAAATAAAAGAAATAAAAGAATGCCTCATATCTTTTTTTTTCTTTAATGATATTGGCCCTTTTGAAGAGTGTGAATACCTGTTCTTTAAAATAAATTTTTGCATCGAAATGTGATTTTTATAAGGTGTATGGAGTATAAGTGTACAGTTTGAAGGATTATCATAAAATGAACAAAACAGCTACACCCAGCACCCAGATGCAATAGAACATCACAGAGGGCTCCCTGTACCCCTCTCAACATGATTACTTCCTTATAAAGGAAGCCACTTTCAATTTAGGGCACCATAAACAGCTTTTGTCTGTATTTGACTTTCATATAAGTGGAATTTGCAGTATGTACCCTGGCAGCTTCTCCTGCCACCTGGTGTTATACTAGTGAGACTCATTTCTGTTGCTCGTGGCTGTTGTTTATTTTCTCTCTTGTAGTGTATTCTCCATATCACAGTATAGCCATCTATCCTACTCTCTGGAAATTTGAGTGGTTTCCATCTTTGACTTTTCAAGTTTCTGTGAATATCGATGTATACTGGTATATACTTATATACATGACTGTTGGAAAAATATATGGCAAAAAGAGTAATTGTTGAGCTATAGAATAGGAGTGCCCATAGATAACACCAATCATTTTACTAATAACTTTACCCATTTTTAATCTCAATTCATGGGGCTTAAAAGCCCCTTGTCAGCATTTGTCATTCTAATTTTACTTACTATTGGGTGAGTGTAGTTTCTTTTGGCAGTTTTGATTGGTGATTCCCACTTGATTTGTATTTTTCTGGTTGAGTGCCTCTTCGTATCTGTTAGCAGTTATCTGAGTTTGCTCTTTCATGAAGTACACATTCAAGTTTCTTGCATATCTCTGCACCAAGTGTCCTGGTTTTCTTTTCTTTTCTTATTAATTTGAGGAGTTCTTTCTATTTGGACTACCAGTCCTTTAGCAGTTGAATGTGAGGCAAATACCTCCTTTCTTTCTGGTCTTGTTTTTTTTTTTTTTTTTTCTCTGAAATTGTTGTTTTTACAGATCAGAATGTTCAAATATGTTTGTTTTTGTCTTTTTGAGGTAGGGTCTCACTGTACAGTTCAGACTGACCTTGAATTCACTTTGTAGCCCAGGCTGGTCTGGAACTTCCAACTCTCTGCCTGCCTCAGCCTCCTTCCTGAGTACTGGGAGTATAGCGCTCATATTACACTACTGATATTATACTAGTGAGACTCATTTCCCCGGCCTGGCTGGGATGGTCAAAAATGTTGGCAGTTGGAATATGGTTCAACCTAATATAAGGTCGTTAGTCTTTTTTCAACATTGATACTTTTTCTGTCCTATTTCTCTACTTCTGTGCACACAGTCATTTCCTAAATACTCTGTTTAGCTTTTATTTATCTATTTATTTATTTAAATTTATGTGTTTGGTACGTGGTGTCACTATACAGCTTGGATTTGTAGTGATCCTCCTGTGGCCAGCTCAGCACACCTGAGGGTAGGGCTGGTGCAGCTTGTAGTGCCAGGAATTGAACCCCGGCCCCCAAGCTTGTCTAAGCAGGCACTCAGTCCTCTGAGCTATCTCGCCAGCCCTAGCTTTTAAATTTATGTCTAATTCACATGAAATTGATTTGTGTGTACTCTGAGGCAGGGGTCACATTTTAAGTTTTTTAAAAAGGGATATCTAGTTATCTGAACACAATTTCTTTTAGGGGTAGGTATCGAGAATCAAACTTAGGACCTCTTGCTTGGCAGGCAGGCACAGTACAGCTGAGCTATATCCCACCCAGTTTCCTAACAGTTTCATTAAGGTGTAATATGCATACTGTAGTACTCAACTGTTAAAAGTATACAATTATGTTAATTTTAGAAAATTTAGAGAAGTGTATAGGCTTTACCATTACCTGGTTTTTGGAACATTTTCATTACCACTATCCCACTACCAGGCCCTTTCTGTTAATCACCTGACAGAATCTGCCTCTGGTCCCACACCACACACCACAGATTTTTTTTTTTTTTGGTGGGGAGGGAAAGAGGGAAAGAAGAAAGAAAAGAGAGAGAAGGAGAGGGAGGGAGGGAGGGAGGGAGGGAGGGAGGGAGAGAGAGAGAGAGAGAGAGATTTCTAGGTTGCCAAGCTTGTCCTCAAAATTGTAATCCTCCTACCTTAGACTCCTAGTTATCTGTGACATGTGCCACCATACTTGGCTTCAATCTACTTTTTATCTCTGTAGAGTTGTCTTTGTCTGGACATTTCATAAAATTGTAGTAATGCAGTATATGGGTTTTTGCATCTGACTTCCATTTGTGTTTGAGGTTCATCCATACTGTAGCGTGGATCAAGTATTTAGTTCTGCCTTGAGTAAACTCCATGGTGTAGATATACCAGAGTTTGTCCATTCACCAGATTCTGTACATTTGGGTTATTTCCACATCTTGGCTGCAACAAATAAAGCTGCTCTGATTACCGTATGCAGTCTTAGTTTAGATAGATGTTTTGCTTTCCCTTGAGTAAAGACTTGAAATGGAATTGTAAGATTATGTGGTAATACTTACAATTTTTTTTTTTTTTTTGTATTGGGAGTTGAATTCAGGGCCTTGAACTTGCCAGGCAGGTACTTGTGCTGCTGAGCTATATTCCCAACCCAATACTTAACAACTTTATTTTATTACTTATCAATTTTATTGCCATTTGTATAAAATGGCTTTATTGTCTTTAATATATAGCTCTAGCATATATTTTATCATATTTGTAGATTTTGTAGACATAAATACAATCAGGATACTCAATAGTTCCATCACATCTCAAAAAATATGTTTTTTGACTCTTTATAGGCCACTTCTGGGCCTCTCCTAGCACTGGCTACAAGAGTGTGGGAGCTATTGAGAACATATCATTAAGATGGAACCACATGGGCCGGGGATATAGTGTGGTGGTCTAAGCACCTGCCTGGCAAGCACAAGGTCCATAGTTCAGTCTCTGGTACTACATGCCATGCCAACCACCAAAATCAGGTGTGGTGGCTCATGCCTGTAATCCCAGTGCTGGAGAGGCTGAGACTGGAGGATCACTATGAGTCCAAGCTGTGTAGTGAGACCCTGTACCAAATAAATAAAAAAAGGAAAAACAATTTAAAAAGAAAAGAAATGAATTAAGTGTCCTCTTTGTACATAGATGTCTCCTTTTTTTTGTGGCTGGGATGGTCAAAAATGTTGGCAATTGAAATATGGTTTAATCTAATGAAATATAGTTTAACCCCTGGGGGTGGGGCTGGTGTGGCATGTGGTGCCAGGGATTGAACCGTGGTCCCCAGGGCTATTTCTGATCTTGTCACTCCTTCATCTATTTATCTTTGGGTCAACAATACACTGCTTTAAGTGCTCTGATGTCTGACTTCTTTTACTTAGCACAATGTTTTTACTCAGCATTTATAGGATATATTACTCCCCTGTCTTTACCTTCAAAATAGACTTCAGTTCATGAATTGATTACTTGATGCATCAACTTGGTCATTATTTAACTTATATATTAATGAATAATTGGGCCTGGGGAGATAACTCCATGGCACAAGTTCCTGCCTGGTAAGTGCAAGGGCATGAATTCGAACCCCTATCCTGCAAAAAAAAAAAAAAAAAGCACCTTACTCATACCCTTTGTTCTTCTTGTTGTTGCCTTCTAAGTACTGTTTTTAAAGAGCTAATTTTCTCTGTCATCTGGTGGCACAATCATTTTCAAGATTCTAGCTTCTTTCTCTCAAGAGCATATATATCAGTCTGAACTTTATGTCGCCTGCTACCATAGCTCTGCCTCAATTATGTTGCTTTTCTATCCCACTCTACCAAATCAAATGTACCCTATTGCTGAAAGCCTATTAATGGGTACATCTATTTTCTTATTTCTTTTTTGATAGAAATTGTTTATGGAATCCTGCTGTTCTCTGTCCCTTCACTTGTGTTCTTGGTTCCCTTCTCTCTATTTTTAGCAGCTTTGATCTTAAGTTGCATCTTTATTCCCACATCTAAATCTGTCCCATCAACTGACCCTTCCATCAGCACTAATACTTCCCACTTTTTTCCACCCCATACAGATCCTCCCAGGCTTCTAGGCCACCGCGTCACTGTCACACTTAATGGCCACATTTTTCTGAATGAAACAGCCATCCCACCTTTCTCCACTTGCCTTCACACATCAATCCATGCTATCTGGCCTGCACCCTTCCCCACCTAGCTGCATCTGTGTCCAACAGCCCCTGACTATTATCTGTGCTGCTCAGGCTTGCTTTTCCAGCTGCTACATCTTCCTTAGCAGCATTTAACATAATAATCCATTCTCTTCTTGATTTTCTCCCATCTCTTGGATACCTTTGAATCATATGCTTCTGTCTGTTTCCTCTCTTGTCTTTCTTCATACGTATTGCTAGACTCATTTCCTTACTGATGGAGACCACTGCCAAGTAGCTCTGAGTAGGATTTAAATTAGCTAATTGGCTTTTCATGTGTACTTATAAGTCTGTCCAAGGCCAGGCTCCTTGTCTGAAGATCGGCAGTGGACTCATAATAAGTGAACCTCTGTGAGTCAGTGGTCCCCACTGAGGCCTGTAGTTGTTCCTCAAAGGACAAGACAAGGCCACAGCTAAGGACACCTTGCCGCAACTTCAGTTAACTAGATAAAGACTATAGATGCAGGTATCTCACTCCTGCAGTGAAGACTTTCCTGGTGATAACAGTTCTTCTGAATTAACATAATGTATATTTGGTGAAGTCCTTCAGTGCAGTGGATTTTTAAAGTCCTTGAATGGTCCTGCTCAGATTCATGCCTTTCTTAAGTATTCTCCTCCTTTGTTTGGTAAATAAATAAATACAGGCTGCCCAGAGAGGTTCTCAGTCTTAGCCCCCAGAGACTCTCGAATTCTGTAACAGAGTTTTGATCCTTGTGGAGCTCTAAAATCATATCACTTGACTTTTATTTAAGCCTTCACCAATCACTTGTTTGGGAGATTGCTAGCTTGATAAGTCCATAATAACTAAGGGCTAATATTTTTCTGAGTACCACATTTCCTCAGCTACATGTCCTTTTTGAATTTTGAGATAAGAAGGATACCCCATTCCTTGCCTAGATTTGCTCTGTAATTTGACAGGGTAGCCATCTCCTTGATATCTTCACTTGAGTATACCACAGACATCTTCAGCTTGAAAGGTCTAGAAGCGAGGTGTGGTGGTGCACACCTGTAATCCTAGCACTGGGGAGGCTGAGATAGGAGGGTCACTATGAGTCTGAGCTGCGTAGCAAGACCCTGTACAAAATAAATAAATAGGGGCCCGGGAGATAGCTCAGGGGCACAGGTGCCTTCCTGGCAAGTGCAAGGTCCTGAGTTTGATCCCTGGTTCTGCAAAAGAAGAAATAAATAAATAAGTAAAAAAAGTTAAAAAAAAAAAAAAAAAAAGTCTAGCACTAAGCTTCTGATTTTGCCCCTGAAACATTTACCTCTACTGTTTCGACTCATCTCCATGAATGTCTCATCTTCCATCTATATACTAAGGTATAACCTGGGGAAGGTCTTTGTCCCAGTTTCAAGATTTAGCACCTGGGATATAGCTCAGAGGCACAGTGACTTCCTGGCAAGCACAAAGTCCTGAGTTTGATTCCAAGTACAAAAAAAAAGGATTTAGCTAGTATGAGTTGTGCTGCTAGACAGATGGGTATGCATGTATCACTGTAGCACGACCTCCTCAACTCTTGGGAATCTACTTGGAAGAATATCTAGGTAAATGAAATTTTTCTTTTTGAGTTTGTATCTCCATAGTGTTTACAATAGTTAACATTCAACAATGTAAGAGAGGTCCTTTATCCCTTGT
>PVKN010031685.1:0-12432 GCA_004027915.1 Capromys pilorides | reverse complement strand
CGTATTTTGAAGCTGCAGCCTTTTTCCCTCAATTTCTTGAAGTTTTGCCATCCTCTCCTCTTCTCTTTGCTGCTGCATGTTGGCAAACTCTAGGATTTTCCTGTTTTCCTCTTCCATCTCCTCACGTTTTTTTTTTCTCCATACAGCCTGCTCTTTCTGAAACTCTTCAATGTACTTCCGAGTTGCGTTCATTTTTTCTAACTTGTGTTGTCTTTCCCTAAAAAACAACAGTGATATAGTTTTATAGTAACAGAAATAATAATAAAATAACGAAGTATTTTCCTTCTCTTAGTAAAAATGTGGGGAAAACACCCTTTCTATATAATTCATTCACTCATTAAAGCAACAGACATTTTGAATGGCTGCCATGTGCCACTAAATATAGTGTCAGGTATGTATTTTTTTCTGGGTAAAACACTATGGCTTTCTTCTAACCTACTAATAGAATTACATGCATTATCATTTCTGAAAGGCTACAGCCTGTTGACATAGGCCTTGTGGCATTCTGTACTTAAGTTGTCTAGTAAGGAAATACATCAGAATATGATATAAGCATATTTACGAAAACGGTTTATGTCATTCAGTCAAGCAGTTATTATTAGATAGTTTATCAACAATCATGCTAACAAAGAACTGGCCTCAATTTATGCGATCGTAACTAGCATTTATCGAGTGTATATTATGTATCAGTCAGTCACTGTTCTCTGTTTCACCTCTTTACAACAAATGGATGACCAATGTAAAGGTCATGTTTAGCCATTTGGAAAAATCGAGAGAAACTTACAGTTGATCTTCTTCATATATTTTCCTAACAATTTCATCAATCATGAGTTTTTCTTTCAGCAATTGCTCATAAGTTTCCTGCTTTCTTTTTTCTTGTTCTTCAAGTTGTTTCTCTAAGTCAAGAGAGTACTGTGCTTTCTCTTTGTTTCGTCTGACTTCTACAGCATTTTCCTCCTTCAGTACTCTCTCATGCTCTTCCATCATGGTTTTGGCTATTTCAGCATCACGTTTCTGATATTAAAACAAAATTTACGTTTTCAATTTCAAACTTGAGAAAAGTATGATGGATTATTTTAAACAGACCAACTGGATATTTTAAAGCCTTTTCCATAACAAGTAACAAACAAAAGTAAATCCCGGGGGCCTGAAGAGTGTGCAGGATGAATCAAACCTTGGAGAAGGGCGCCTTTCGTGCTCCTCACAGAAGCTCTCTCAGGGCAACAGCTGATAAGGACAATTAATAATTCACACTGGGAAGTCAAAAATGAAACTATATGTACTTTATCAGTAACTACTTAACTCAAAACCGTAGTCATCTTTTTCTTCTATTTACAAGTTGATATTGGCAATTTTCATAGTTTTTAGCTCCAGTGTGTACCAACTGCTATTTGGTATAAAGACTGTATAGGCTCTGTCATACAAATATGCTACTAAACGACTGAAAACTCAAGTTCTTTTCCAGCCAAACGTCCTTTCCTGCCATGGGCCTTTGATTTGCCCTTTCTCTGTTATCAAGGGCTTGCCTCAAAGGGCCAAATATGTTTCTGTGCCTGTTTCTTGCAATCTTTAATTCACTTACCCAGCACTATTCCTGCAAAATTAAGAGACAAAACTTTCTTGGACGAGTTGAACTCCTTAATTATTCTGAACATTATCAAATAATTCAACAAAACAAGTTTTAAATGAAATGAACATTCTGGAGCAACTTTTTAAATTACCATTTGCCTTTATGATCATGTCCCAAAAAATAGTTTTGCAGTATCAAATATAAAGAAGAAACATGTTAAAATAATAATAGATAAATGTCATCCCTGATATAACTGATACCTATAAAATAAACCTTGTCAATATGACAAAATTTTCTTTTTTGCATATGTTGCATTAAGTTCTTTTTTTAAAAAAATATGAAGTGACAAAAAATTTATGTATGCATTAATTACCTACATTTAGAAATGCAATGTTCTTATTTTACAATCAAGAAAATTAAGACTCAGAGAAACTGAGCCAAACTAGTACCTAGATATCCTGATACCTGGTCAAGCCCTACAAACATTTGGCTTTAATTTCGTGCATCAATTTTTTTTTATTTGTTTTTTTGTGAATCAATTACGATTTAGTAATTTTTTTTCTTTTACGTATTTGGTACAGGGTCTCACTACATAGCTCCTACTGCAGTGATCCTGCTATTTTCAGCCTCCTCAGCCCAAGGATTACAAGCATGCCCCACCATGCTCATGTGCTGCCTCAATACTCCCTGGGTGCCAAGCTGGCACAGCATTTGGACCGGGATCGATCTCTAAATTCTTTATGAGTCAGATTAACCATCTGACTGCTAAGGAGCGCTATCGCGCTCTTATGTTACTCCATAATGCGAAGAGCGCGATAGCAGCAGCCAAACGGTTAAAACATCTGGGCCAGCCAGATAGCTCAGCAGAGTAAAGGTCCTGCTGGGGAGGTTTTTAGGCAGGTGCAGGAACCAGGGTTCCATCCCCTTGCATGCCATGCCAGTCCTGCCCCTGGGGCATGCTGAGATGGCAACTGAGACTGAGAATGGTGGCGTGAACTTGTAATTTCAGCACTTGGGAGGCTGAAAACAGGAGGCTCACTACAAGTCTGATCTGAGTAGTAAGACTCTGTAGTAAATACATTTATATATATATATATATATATATATATATATATATATATATATATATATCCTGAATAACTTTCATAATCAGAAATATTAAA
Organism: Capromys pilorides; assembly: GCA_004027915.1. Lineage (NCBI taxonomy): Eukaryota > Metazoa > Chordata > Mammalia > Rodentia > Capromyidae > Capromys > Capromys pilorides. The sequence goes on along the minus strand of PVKN010031685.1, from coordinate 9,699 downwards.
AACTAAAAAACACTGGTCAAATAACAAATTGTGTTCTATTTTGTTTACTGAAAAAATAGAACTTACATGGATTAGGAAATAAAGCCTTTCAATTTTTTTCGCCACCTGCCACACCTAAGGTTATCATTAACAGCATGCCATGGATCCTTCAGACATTTTCTATAGTAACACAAACATATGTACACATAACATATGTGTGCTTCCTATATCTTGGACCTATTCTTAAAAATACTCATATTCCACTGCATTGGTTAACTATTATGATATCATCTCTAACTTGCATATGTGTGAACATATGCTTATGTTGGTACACAAAATATACATACATGTATACACACAATTGTTTAGTCTTTGTGTGTGTTAATGAGGTTAAGGAGATGTCATACTGTGTAATGCTACTAGTGAGTACATCTGAGATTCCTTTGCCTAAGAGTAATCCCTCAAAGTGACAGCATATCAGGAGTTAGAAAAGGTGATAAAAACACTGAAAAACCTTAGCTCCTTTTTAAAATGTTTCCTACATATGAAGTATAACTGAAATATATATAGTGAATGTTTACATTTTTAAAAATGTATTACAGTAAAAAAACACATCGCCATTAATTTGCTCTCACTTCTAATTTGTTTATCCCATGTTCTTGCCACTTTCTGAAGTGATTTTGGAAGTCCTCTTTTGTGTTTTTACAATGCTTGATAAAGAATATAGTGAATGTTGCTGTTACTATCATTTGACGGAAAAGCAGGCTTGTGAAAATATTACCATATGTTTTCATACACTTTATTCACCGGATCTGGCATCATGCAACTTCTGGCTCTTCCCCAAAATCAAAATGATCATGAAAGCTAAATACTTTTAATCAACTGAAGAAACTGAGGCAGTCACAAGAATGCAATTAAAGACAGTCATGAAAAAGAATTATAACTTTTTAAAAGTCATCATATCTTCAAGTGTACCTCATAAAATTATCAAATTATAACTTAAAGAATAAAATAATTTAATGACCTTCTAAAATATAGAAGGTTACACTACTCTGTTTTATCAAAGAATAACCAGGTAGAGACTAAAAGAATGTTACATATTAGTTAAGCCTCTCAAAGGCTTTAATATTAAATTGATCAAGGTTGCATACGAATTCAGTCAAGATTTTCCATATCCTCAGCATCTAAGACGTATGTAAGTATTTTCGAAATCTAGCAGTGAATATTTTTTGTAGAATGTAACAATATTTTTAAAGTGAGTTTTTAAAAATTTTCAAAGGGAAGCTCAAAACATAAAGAACCTAATGAGGGCCAGCAAGATGGTTCAGCAGTCTCAAGCGCCTGCTTAGGCAAGCTTAGGCAACCACAGGGACCACAGTTCAATCCCTGGCACCACATGCTGCGCCAGCCCCACCCCCAGGGCAGACTGAGCTGGCCATAATAATAAAAAAATAAAAAACCTAATGAGCAGACAAGAATCACCATTTGCTCGTATTTAATGGCGTCCTTCTCAGCAATCTGGGCTGCCCTCTCCTTATTCATGTAAGCCGCTCTTAATTTCTTCTCCAATTCTCTGAGTTCAATACTGTGGAGGGAAAAAGGACAAACTTAAGTTTAAAGCTCATAAGAAAAGTCAACTTCACAGAAAACCGAGTTTCTCCTGTGAAAATTAAAATTTTTAATTTTTGTCAGGCAGTATACAACTAGTATCACTTTAGAGCCACAGAAGAAATAATTTAATTTATTACACTTAATGGATGCCATAGGACATTAGGGGCTTAAATCTTTTGGTTGAGAGGGACTGTATTACTCTATTACATTGATCACATTCATATATTTGTTTATAACAAATATATCTATGCCACACTATCTTAACTCCTGTAGATTATAACAAGTCTTTAGACCCTGGAGAAATCATCTTTAATTTTTGTCTTCTTAAAGAAAAATAAATCGCAATTCTCAGTACTTGCATTTCCATTTCCCCTTTAGACTTGGTTTATTAAACTTCACCATAAGCAAAACTGGCAAGAATTCTGATTAAGACTGCACTGAATTCATAAATCTATTTGGAGTATATAAGCTTTCATCTTTATCTCTGCTCTCCTCCTACATTCTTTCTGTAATCATTTCATTTGTTGATTGTTTCCTAATAATTCCAACTGCATATTTTCTAATGTAGTCATTTCAGACTAAAAATCACCCTTACAGGAGGAACAACTTCAGCCACATCCTGAAAGATTTGAGGTATTCTTTTTTAATCCAACAACTTTTTACTATATAAAACACATAATGGAGAAGTTCCCATTTTAACTATTTCAAGTGTAAAATTCGCTCTTGTTAATGGTATCCAATGTTATATAATCACCAACAATATTTTCAATATTTTTCATCATCCCTAATAGAAATGCCATATCCATTAAACAACTACTCTCTATGCCATCCTTCCAGTGGCCATTGGCAATTCCTAATGTACTTTTTTTTTTTTTAGGAGACAGGATCTCCCTATGCAGTTTGGGCTGGCCTTTGGCTCACTTTTGTAGCCCCCAGGTTGGTCTTGAACTCACAGCAATCTTGCTGTTTCAACCTCGAGTGCTGGGATTACAGGCATGCACCACCATGTCCAGTTTGGAGGCTGACATGGTGCCCTTGGGGCTGTATATATGTTTATAAAGTTTATAAATGAAATTATACAATATTTTTTCTGCTATGTCTAGTTTACTTAGTGTAATGTGTTTCATATATTCATTCATGCTGTGGCCATGTACCAGAATTTAATTTCTTTTCATACTGGATGACACTCCATTGTGTGTACCTACCATACCTGTTTACCTGTTCGTCCACTGGTGGATACTCAGCTTGTTTCTACCTTTTGACTGCTACAAACAATGCTGTTCTCAACACTAGAAAACAAGTGTTTATTTCAGTCTATTACTAGGTCATTTGTATATATACCTGAGGTGATAACTGTGTAATGTTCTCCACACTTTATATTTATACCAGCAACATTTGCAGATTACAATTCTCCACACTTTATATCTATACCAGCAACATTTGCAATTTCAATTCTCCACTTTCTTGGCCACACTTGTTACTTCCACTTGCATCAACAGATATGCAACAGCTTCTTGTTGAGGCTCTAATTTGCACCTCCCTGATGTCTAATGTTATCAAATTTCGAAGTACTTATTGCTCACTGTGTATCTTCTCTGAGAAAATGTCTATTTAAATGCCACACTTTTTTTAATTGGGTTTTTATTTCATTGCTGAATTGCAGTCATTCTTTATATAATCTGGATATTAAATCCTTATCAAAGGCACAACTTGTTCTTCTTACCTGTGTGAGCTCCTGACAGGTAAAAAACATACGAACACAATCTGTCAGTGCCCGCACTCCTCAGAAGTGGTTACAACAGGTACACGTGAGGTGTGCTTTGCTTCCTTCTGAGCCAGGGACCAGAGTCTCAAACTTAGAACATGGGCTGCTCACCCAACACTGCTTCTGAGCTGCCATGGGCTCTACAAGAACCAGTATAATAACTACCACAAGTCTAAGTTGCCCCTTTCTTCATTCAGTATTTGGTTGGTTCCTGTTACCTTTGGGCTTTATCCAGAGTTCTTACAGATTCTCCTTTGTTGTTCTTATGTTTTGTTTTTGTCCTTGCTATTTTGTTGTTGTTTGTTTTTTAAGTTTCTCACAGGAGACAGAGGTGGGGAAAAACAGGGACCTTGAGCTACCTATATTGCTATTCTGCCAACATTAACCTTACAACGTTTATCATGAGGTATTCTCATTACTATTCACTTGAAAGTGTTTTCTAATTTCAATTTTGATTACTTTTTGGCCCAAGAGTTATATGGATACCAGGGATCAAACTCAGGTCCTTGTGCTTGCCAGACAGGCAATTATGCTGCTGAACTATCTCCCTGGCTAGAAATATATTTTTACAACATTTAAACATGTAAAGATTGTCAGCTGTTTTTGGTTTCTGGTATCTAGTTTAATTCCACTATACACAGAGAACATAGTATATATAAATTAAATCCTTTGAAAATGTATTGATAATTTCATTCTGAATAGCATATAATCTATTTTGGTAAATGGTTCAAATATATTTACTATAACAACTAGTAAGGTTTATTTCATTTTATTTAATACAGTTAAGTTTAAATATACAACCTTAATATCTTCTTTCAATTTGTTTTCTCTGTTATATTCACTTTTTTCTCCTTTTCGGTTCTTTGTTGGGATACCACAGCTACCTACAGTTTAGATGGCTCGCTATGAGGTTGCACAGAAATCATCATATAACTGACATAGTCTAGTGAAGGAACACAAAGCAAAAGTGGCATATGAAAAAGGCTTGTTGGGCAAATCCAGAAGAAACTGGGTGCAAGATTCCCAAAGACCTCTCCTGTGGGAGTCATGCAGGATACGTTTGATTCACCCAGGAGCTGCGACAACCTATACCAAACGGTGTCTGCCAGGGAAACTCAGTAAGGATTCAGTGCTCCAGGTTTTTACTAGGGGCTTCTTACTTTGACACCCTCTGCCTAGCACACTCTAGATTTCTGAATCACATAAGAAAATCAAAGCTTAGGAGTAAAATATTCATTTTTTTAATACACACTCTAGGCATAATGAGTCACTCTTAGCTAGTTATTGTAATATAAACTTAACTCAAGATCCTAGCTTCTAGAGGGCTGCCAAGAAACAAATTTAGGAGCTGGATTTTTTAATCTAAGATTTACAAACCTGTTATGTTATTTTCTGCATAGCCTTCTTTTGAAGTCATAATTTTCCATTATCACATTTTTACTCTATAGAATTAATTTCATAATTATATATTCTTTTTAAATTTTATGATAAATATTACATAAAGAATGTTCTTTGTTTCAACTTTTGTTTTATTTATTACACAGTGAAAGATTCTTTCAGTTGTTTTCTTTTAATTTTTTATATATTTTATTTATTTATTTAATCTTTTTGAGACAGGGTCTCATTATGCAGTTCAGGCTGGCCTTGAGCTCACTTCTGTAGCCCAGGCTAGTCTCAAACTGGCACTGATCCTACTGCCTCAGCCTCCCGAGTGCTGAGATTACAGGCATCAGCCACCATGGCCAGCTCTTTACATATTTTAAATCCCCCAAAAAAGGTTATATTAGAAGCTTTATACTTTCAAACTCCCTTTAATTTATTACACATCTACCTCCTGTCATTCTGAAATTAGGCTTATAGTATTTTTTCTTCTTCTAAGATGGTATTTTCTGAGTTGTTATAGTATTTCTTTTAATGCAGGATTCTTAGGGATCAATCCTGTTTTTAGTCTGAAAGTTATATCATGTTCTTTTTTAATCCATCTCATCAATTTTTTTTAATGATTTAACAACAGAGTTCAATTGTCACTCTGAAACATAAAGAACTGATAACAACATTAATAAGAGAAAAATTTCTTTTTGAGCTGTTTTGCCAATTTGCAGACGACCACATCAATCTAAAAAATAGTCTATTTCTTCTTGTCATCCAAAACATTAGCATGGCTCATATACAAAATTTATAAAATTTTTGCAATTTTGACAATGCTGAGACACATTAAAATCTTTTCAAAAGACTTCTAAATCAAGAAGACAGGAGAGAACAGAAGAAGGTAGGGGAAGGGAGGGAAGAGAAAGAAAGAAAACCACAGACCAATTGCCTTACTGTGATGGCTGATTCACTGTGTAAGCTTGAGTAAAAGAAATACATTCATCTGTACTTACTGGCCCTAAGTATGGATCAACAGTACAGGGTGGCTGTCCCTGGGAATTAATTCAATCTTGAGAACTATCTTAATTTCTTTTCTCACTATGAGACAAAATATCTGACACCCTCAAGTTGAAGGAGCAAAGATTTATTTCGGCTCAGTTTGTAGAGATTTCAGTTCATTATTAGTTGGCTCCAAGGCAGGGAGGATGATACACAGGCTTTGCAGAAGAAATACAATCCATGGCAAAGCAGGCAGAAAGCAGCAAGCAGTAAGCAGCAGAAGCAGCTAAAGCAACCTCCCTTTCCCCTTGATGCCGTTCAGACTACAAGGCTTTTGAATGGTACCATCTGCACCCAGGAGAGGCTTTCACACTATGCTAACCTAAATCAGTATACTAATTCAGTATCTCACATCCTTACTCCTAGTACCGCATACCCTACACCCAGCCAGCTCTAAAATGCCCTTATGACGAGCATGAGGTTTTGGAGTGACATCTAAATATATGCCATACAGGAAACATTAAGAAATATATTCTAGGATTCCATGAGACTATTTTTTATAGTAAGAGTAAAAATTTGTGCATAAGGGCAGAACAGACTGATATTTAAGTTTCACTGTAAATATTTATACTCCTATGAATACAATTTATTTTCTCAAATGAACATCTCTGGACTAAAATTAGCATCTCTAAGCTGAGGAGATAGCTTGACAGTTTAAGCACCTGCTTTGCAAGCACAAGGACCTGAGTTCTATCCCTGGTACCACCTGCCATGCTGGTCCTGGAATCCAGGGTACATCGTACCCACCACCAAAACTAGGTGAGGTGGCACATGCCTGTAATCCCAGAGCTAGAGAGGCTGAGACAGGAGGAGCACTACAAGTCCAAGCAAGACCCTGTACCAAATAAATATTTAAAAAATAAAAAAATAAAAATAAATAAAACTAGCATTTCCAGGCAAAATACTGTATAATATAGCAAAGAGATCTGAATTTCCAGGTGTTAAAGATTATAAATGTTTACTGATAAATCCTATATAAATTAAAGTAGTAGAAACCACGATACCTGTTTTCTCTTACTTGTTGCCTCATCTTTTCATCTTTCAGACTTTCATGTTTTAATTTTGCCAATTCCATAGCCAATTTTTTTTCTTGTTCAAGCTGCTCTTCCATTAATTTCTTGTTTTCTTCTGCCTGAACAGAAGAAAAGAACATACTTAGTTATTTTTTCTCTAGAATCAGACTTTTCTCTATCAATATTTAGATTTCTTTTACAATAAGAAACTAAACACTTTAAGAGTAATGGTCAACTATTTAACTATTTTAAAACACAAAATATTATTTCAACAAATACTTTTTCAAAAATTTTACCATAGTAAAAAAAATCTTCCCCCCTGGGAAAAAAGGTATATATTTGGAATTAGCCAGCTGGACTCAGTTTAAATAATCCCAATTTTGTTGGCAATAGCCGATGCATCATAATCAGGAGCCAGTTGACCTTCTTCTCTCCACCAGGCCTGATTAGGGTATTGAGCTTGGCAACATCAATGTCATAGAGCTTCTTTACAGCTTGATTTGGTACTTACTGGTTTTGACATCTACAATAAACACGAGTGTGTTGTTGTCCTCGATCTTTTTCATGGCTGACTCTGTGGTCAGGGAGAATTTGATGATGGCACAGTGGCTAAGCTTGTTTCTCCTGGGGGTGCTCTTCTGAGGATATTTGGGCCGCCTCTGGAGCCACAGTGCCTTGGGATGGCAGAAGGTGAGTGACCTTCGTATCTTCTTTTTGTGGCTGTGCAAGCCTTTCAGCGTGGTCTTCTTGGCCTTTAAAGCTTTTGCTTTGACTTCAGCTTTGGGAAGGGCAGGGGCTTCCTTCTTTGCCTTCCGCACCATCTTGGTAAAACAGTCACCATAGTAAAAATTTCAAGTATCACCAGTGTTTAAAATATACACTCTCTCCAACGACCAATTTTTTATTGCTTTCCTAATTGTCTATCTCAGACTATCATACTGCCTTGAATTGCACAGAATGCAGCCTTTTCCAAGTGACATCTTTCACTTAGTCATATACATTTAGAGATCCAGCACGGCTTGCTGTCTCATTTCTTTAGTGCTGAACTGACATATCTACGTTGTCAAGATGTGCAAAATGAAAGGCCCAATTCTTCTGGGAGATATTTTTATTTTTTTCATTCTCCCAAGGCTGCTCCTAATGCCCTATAGGTGGCCACAAATATAGCAGACACCTCACAGCTACTCTACAAGACCTTTGCTTTGGCAGCTGCAGGCTTCAATCATGTCCACCACAGATAACCTCATCCTACAAGTTCTCTGGATGATTCTGCTGCTCTGTAGCCATCCTCAATCAGGTCCATGAGAAGCACCCCCACCTATGACTAAACAGAAAAATCTGACACTGCACATGCAAAAGCCTGCCTTCTTTTTCTTAGATAATCATCATATCCTCATGGGTCAGCCCATGCAATAGTACTTCTTATGCTGCACAGCAAGTCTTAAATAAAGTCTTTTACATGGCATATTTTTCCCCATTAATGCTTTCTATCTGAAAGGAAAGCAAGCTGAGTTGGTATACTAAGAATTGGTAACAGCAAAGGTCATTGGTACCAAAAGTAGCCTGGAGCTGAGGCTGCAAACATGGAAGGTAGACAGCAGAACGAGAACAATGAGAACAAGGAATTGCCTGGAGCTACATCGCTAATTGTCAGAAATCTCTCAGGTTTCCTGGCTCTGAGTGGCAGACAGAACCACTAAGCCTAAGAAATGATAGCCACTGGCATTCAGAGATTAGGGCTATTGATATTAAAAGAACTGCACTGGGTCTGTTCAGGACTTTCATTTGAGCTCAGCAAAAGACCTCTTAACCAATCAGTGACAGACATAAGCTTCTTACACATCTTGATTGTATTTAAGTTTTGGCATTTACAGGTAAAACTTATAGCTAACATGTATTATAAATATTATGTATTTGAATATAAGCTGTAGATATATGAAATATGATCAAATAGATGGTAATGGTTTATGTTTTTTAAATAACTATTTTATTATTTTATTTTATTTTTTTTAGGGAAGGGTCTACAGTATTTAGGGTCTCACTGCTATATTGGACTCGTAATGATCTGCCTGTATAGCCTCCCAAAAAGTGGAATTACAGGAGCAGCCACCTTGCCTAGTCTCAATTGCCCTCTCAGTACACCCCAAGGGTGGAGCCGGTAGAAAAGGCCCGAGAATCGAACCCCCAACCCCAGAGCCTGCTTGCAGGCACTTTAAAGAAAAAATTATATTGCAAGACACTGCTATTAATCCCCTTCAAAGTATTTTTTTCTTGCTTCAAAAACCGTTATATTATTGCTCCTGCAACTTTCTGAAGCAATTCTCAGAATCTTCCTTCTTTCACAACCATGATCAAACAGGATGAAGTGTAATTAAAAACATAGTGAATGTTGTTGCTGAGTGCCATCCCACAGAATGCAGGCTCATGAAAATATGCCAGTGGTCTTCATCCACCTATACACTGGACGTGGTTCTTTCTCAAAGTGAAATTGCCATGAAAGGTAAAGGTTTTAAATTAATTCAGGACATCGAAGCAGCCACAATAGCACAACTAAAGATACTTATGAAAGAGGCCTTCCAAACTACTTCAGAATATCAAGAATGATGGAATGTGTTAGCATTGCATGGAAATATTTTGAAGAAAACTGATAGTAATGTGTCTTTTACTTAATGTTTTAATTTAAATGTCATCTCATAAATTTTCAACATTCCAAAAATGTTTAATTACCTTAAGAAAAACCCTATACAGTGTTTGTTAATATCATTCAGCATTTCTGTTATCCCTTCTTCAACCCCCAACACATATTAATGTACTTCCTATGTTTATAAATCTACTTATTCTCGACATTTCATATAAATGAAATAATAAAGTATGTGATCTATTATGTCTGGCTTTTTCCATGTA
>PVKN010031684.1:0-12444 GCA_004027915.1 Capromys pilorides | reverse complement strand
CCACCCCCACCCCCAGGGTGTACTGAGTGGTGTACAGTGGATGACTGAGACTGGGTGTGATGGCACAAGCCTGTAATCCCAGTGTTTGGGAGGCTGAAAATAAGAGGATCACTACAAGCCATATCAGGGTCTACAGTGAGACCATGTAGACCCTGTACTAAATACATAAAAAAGAACATAAATATATCAAAACACAGCAACTCTGGGGTTTCGGGGCATATCAATTTCCCTTGATACCATAAATTCACACTGGCTTTTGTGTTCCACCCTTCTACTCTCAGGCCCACATCTGAGGAGCAAAAATATGTGACCACAGGTTGTGTCAACAAAGAAATGCCTTCCAATCAAAGGCTCATCTCTATCTCATATGTGTGGGATGTCTCCAAACTTCCCTAGACATGTCACACACTTCTGTCACATAGCTAGAGAGCTGGGCCACATGCTCAGCACAAAGACAACACTAAAGAAAATGTCTCCCCTAATCATGAAAACTCAACCAAGAGATATCCCTGAACAACACTGTGTAGAAGTGGGGAAAAAAAAATATTGTGAAAATCACTGCTGTAGAGTCAACAAATCTGTGAAAGATTCCTGCCAGTAGGGAGATTTTGCAATAATCACCCTCCCCCTGTGGCTCTAGTCTATATGCTACTTAGCAGATGCCAGGAAATAGTCAAAGAATAACACTTGTCTAATTACTCCCCACAATGACTTCTAAAGGCAAATTCTAGTATTGTTTTCTTTTTGAACACGAAGAGACATTGTAGGGAGCCCTTTCTGGTCTTCATTTTGGTCTAAGAAGTTTACATTTGTAATCCCAAAATACATTATTGGAATCCCACCAAGTTAATTCCAATCTACCACTTCCAATGCAACCCATGGCAAGAACAAATACACTAAGACAAATTTATTATCATAGGGAGGAGCCAAGGAGGCCTAAATCCAGCCATGGTGATGGCTATCCAGAACAAAGGCTTCGAACCAGGAACCCGTGTTTTACTGTCATGAAGAGTGGCTTGAGGATGAATCACTGAGAATTGCAGGAAGTGGGTGAGCACCGTGAGCTGGGCTAGGTAGAAGGCCTGCACTTAACCTCTGGTATATGCAGAGCAAGATGTGCAGAGAGTAATCTGCATTATACTACTGATGTAGTATCTAATGTTTTGGGATCTGGTGCTTCACCTCTGATGTGTCATCTTTCAAGACCCAAGAAGTCATAGCTTCTATCTCAAGGCTCAATCCCAGCTGAAGTGTGGAGCACTGGCTCTTCATCCTGTCTTGATCCAGCTCATATTAAAGAGCAGTAGGTGTGGATTATCAGGGAAACACACGTACCATCTTCAAAGACTACCACCAGCACCTCAGCTAGACCAGTATGCACTGCTTAAAGCCAATTGAAGGGATAAAGTCCTATCCAGCTCTGTATACATCAGTACTGGGAAATAGGGTCAGGCTCAGCCAAAATGGAGATGATTGCTCTTCCTTCAAGGAGAGCTGCTCAGGTGGTCCTCCACAGACAGCAGCCCAGAGGTAAGGCAAAAGGCACACATGTAAGTGCAGAAGTTAAGATGTATCATATAGCCCCACTGGAGGGCATGACCAGTGTTCTAGCACTGAAAATATAGGCTGCTGAGATACACAGCACTTGACACACAAGCTATGCCAGTACCCACGTAAACAAGAGTTAAGAATGAAGGGTAAATTCTTCTTGCAGAGATTGCATTTTACTGAAGAAGATGAAACAAGTACCACTAATCAGAGCAGTTTAAGTCTAGGTTAAACAGTCAACAGTCACACATGTGACTGTGTAAGCTAGACTTAAACTGCTAACAACTATGTACCTGATATTGTGCATTTCTATGAGAATATTTCAGAACCACTGACAGGTTGCTACAGACTTCAGGAAAATATTTAGTTTGGTAATGATTGTACAAATCTACATACCCTAGAACATGAATGTAGTAAGGCAATTTTTACTTAATCCATTAAACAAGACACAGAGGCTAGTGTGGCATACAATGTGGAAATTCTTAACGGCTATGCTGTAGGTATGATTTGGGTGAACTTTTAAAAGGTGAGTCCTCCGGCTGTGGATGCAGCTCAGTGGAAGAGTGCTTGCCTAGCAGGCATAAGGCCCTAAATTCAATCTCCAGTACCATCACCAAAAAAAGAAAAAAAAGGCCACACCTCACTGGGCCCACTGGGGCACTCCTATAATCTCAGTTATGTGGGAGGCTGAAGTAGGAAGATCCCAAGTTCAAGCCCATTCTGTGTAGTAAGTTGCAAATAAGTGAGATCACATCTCAAAACAATATTAAAAAGGGCTGAGAAGGTAGCTCGGTACAAAGACCCTGGTTTCAACAAGCACACACACACACATGCCCACACACTGTATGGAAATACAAGCACCTGGGTTCAATCCCCAGTACTAGGGTACATGGTGGAGCCTGGTAAGAGAACTGGGTGACCACTGGCAGTGGCACAGAAGGGAGCAAATGCCTGTGCAGAGTTGTTGCATGGACGGTTATTGTAAGGCAGGGCCACTCAGCACATGTGGCTCCTGCACATGGCAAGCTTCCTTTCTGTCTCCAACATGCAGTGAACCAGCCAAGCAAGACAGCAGAGGCTGAAATATTGCAGCCACCTAGACTACAAAGAAAATCATCTTCTTTATAAAGTTCAAGGACTCAAGTGTTTTATCACAGCAACAGAAAATGGGTTAATACATTAAACCACAGTGTTTATTACAAAGATGCATTTATCACCTTCACTTATTCTAGGTCTCATGAAGGAGCAGTTCTAATTTTTTGTGTGTGTGTGCTACAGGGATTGAACTCAGGATCCTGCATGGGCCAAGCAGGCGCTTATTCTACTGAGCTATTTCGCTGGCCCTAAAATACTTTTTCTGCATAAACCCTGTATACTTCAGGATCTGCGTTGCATTCCACAGTCTGTGTAGCTGTACCACAGACTTCTATCAACTAGGTGGCAGTAGCAGGTGCCTGTGACCTCCAGATAATGAAAAATAACTGCACATAGCCAGACGCAGGTAATAGCACCACTAATATTTCATTACTGGTTCTCAAATATTTTATATTTCGGGTGCTACCTCTAGCATTCCCATTTTTTCATATTACACTGAGCATACTTTTAATGCATAAAACAAGGTAAAAGCTTTACTTAAAGCTCTGATTCATTAAAGGTAATGGATATACATTATTCTATGAGATATCCCTGTCAGATATACAAAATTCCAAATTTACTTCACCCTTTGTTTCCCTATTGACGCTTTAAAAATTTACTTGGAGATGAAAAGTAACAACATGGGCTTCTTTTCTGTATAAATTCGTTATAGACAAAGACCGGTAACTTCCCTCCGATCATGAAGTAAATCAGTAACACCATGCCGTTGGGGCTATAATGCAAACAGACTATGCACAAAATGGCAGATTTATTTCTCACTTATGTAATAAAACAGAAGGTACTGAGACAGAGGTGAAACAATTTCTCCTGTCTTAAATCAGTGACCATCTTGTACTTCAAGACCATCCTGAGGGTCAGTAGCACTTTAGTCTCATTAAACATGAGAAATCTGAGGACTTCATGGTCATTGTCTTTATGTTGTCAGGCGTGTACTAATGCTTACCACATGTTGTTATATTCCCCAGGCAGAACTCGGACCACAGTAAAACAAGGTGTGGAAATATAGACTGATCCCAAAGAAAACTAAATGGTTTTCAGAGGATACTCAGCTATCATCTGCCATGCAAAATTTTTTCTATTATGTGAATTCACTGATACTTGCAGAGGTATGATCTGAGCAAGTTTCTACCTTCGTAGAAGCTTCTCTCCCATGTTGAGTTCTCTCATGCTTGCTGAGATGCGAAGTCTGCCGAAAACTTTTCCCACACTGGTTACATCCATAGGGTTTCTCCCCAGTGTGTGTCATCTGATGTTTAGCGAGGTATGACTTATAGGCAAAAGACTTCCCACAGTCACTACATTTATAGGGCTTCTCCACATTGTGTGTCATCTGATGGTTAGTGAGGTAAGTCTTCTGACCAAAGGATTTCCCACAAAGATCACATCCATAGGGCTTCTCCCCAGTGTGTGTCATCTGATGTTTAATGAGATAAGTTTTCTGGCCAAAGAATTTCCCACACTGATTGCATTCGTAAGGCTTCTCCCTAGTGTGGACTGTCTCATGTTTAGTGAGGTGTATCTTCTGGCCAAAAGATTTTCCACAGTAACCACATTTATAGGGCTTCTCACCTGTGTGCGTACGCTGATGCTTTGTGAGGTGTATCTTCTGCCCAAAAAATCTTCCACACTGACCACATTCGTAGGGTTTCTCACCTGTGTGCGTCCGCTGATGCTTTATGAGATGTGACTTTCGGTGAAAAAATTTTCCACATTCATTACATTCATTACTACCTTTGGGTTTCTCCTCTGTATGAATTATTTGCCAATGCCTCTGGAGTTGAGACTTCTTACAAAAGGCTATTGTACATTTAGTACATTGATAGGGCTTCTCCACACTGTGAATTTTCTCACGAATAGTGAGACCTGATCTGCAGCAAAAAGATTTCCCACATTCTTTACACGTATATAATTTCCCCCAAGTATGAATGCCCCTGTGCTTCACAAGGCCTGACTTACTCTGAAACGCTTCTCCACATTCATCACATTCATAGGACTTTTCCTCAATAGGAAAACTCTGCTGCCCAGTCATGTACGTCTTACAGGGGGAGGATTTCTCATATTGATCAAATGCACAGGAATCTTTCTCTGAATATTTCCTCTGTTGTATGATGAAGGCTTTCTCACACTCACCACACATACAGGATTTCTCCCTTACGTGTGTCTGATGTGTAGTGAGGTCACAATTTTTATAAACAGGTTTTCCTCCTACTGCAGCAATGAGAGCTGGCTTCTCACAGGTCTTCCCAGATTCATCATGCTCCCAGCAGGCCTGTCCCATAGGAACCCTCTCATGTGTAATACATCCTTTCAATAATTTTGTCTCCTTGGCAAATGCTTTCCACTGTGCACCAGACTGAAAATCCTGCTGCCTAGTCAGAATCTTAGAATATTGACCAAGATGCTCAGCACATCTCAGGGATTTCCCAGTTAGATGACACTGGCCCAGCTTCTCTCCAGCACCCAGCTTAGCAGGCTCATCGGGGAGATGCTCTGTTGCTGAGGAGTTTCCAGAATTGATCATCCAATGTGAACTATGGTTTGAGCTCAGATCAAAATTTGACTCAAGCACTTTAAGCTCAAATCCGAATTTGACTCTCTCCTCAACTGATGTGTTATTGGTGGTGAGAACAACTTGCCACAAGCGTCTGCCTTCACTGTTGTGGCTGGACTCAATTGTGTAGTCCATTTCCTGGACATCTAAAATGAGAAAAAATGACATGTCAATCCCATCTATACATTAAGGATAAAATGTTCATATACCGCTAAAGGGAGTTTCTCTTAGCTTAAAAATATGAGTTTGTTTGTTTTTCATGATACCAGGGATCAAACTCAGGTCCTTGCACTTGCCAGGCAGCTCAGACACCAAGCTATCTTCCCAGCCCAAAGGTCATAATGGTTACTGAATATAAGAATATAGTTTTTCTTCTTGGGGACTATATAAAAATGAATAGACGGATTTTAGAATCTTAAACATGCTTTTACTTCATGAAGAACCATGTTAAGCTATTCACCACCACTACTGATATCATTCTCCTTACTCTGTTCTGAAGGCAGAGAGTATATCCAGACCAGCTAGTTGCAGCATATCAGTGAGGTCCAACTGCCTGGTACCTAGGCAGGCATATTTTTATGATAAATGAATGGGGCTTTGCATCTATTTGTTCTTATTTATTTATTTATTTATTTATTTATTTATTTATTTATTGGTGGAACCAGGGATTGAATGCAGGCCCTTGCTCTTGCCAGGCAAGCACTTATTCTACTGAGCTATCTCCCCAGCCCCTACCTGTTCCATTTTCATTCTTCCCTAGTGAACCACTATAGCCACCTGGAGATTTTTAAAATACACATTTTTGGGCTGGTGAGATAGCTCAGCGGTCTAAAGCACCTGCTTAGGCAAGCTTAGACAACTCCGAGGACCACGGTTTGATCCCCAGCACCACATGCTGCGTGAGCCCCACCCACAGGGCAGGTTGAGCTGGCCAAAACATAAAATTTAAAAAAAAAAAAGTTTTAACACAAAAATAAATAAAATAAAATATATATTCTCTCCTTTCAACTGTAAACAAAGACAGTATCTTCCAAATTCCTCATTTAACCTACTTCTGAGTCTTAGAACCACAACAAGTATAGGAAACTTGTCCATCACCATGAATAAATCCTTTAGAGCCCAACATCTGAAAAGTGTTTTCCTGGCACCTTCTGAGGTCAACAGCCCTCACACCCCACCTGAATCCCTGTTACACACATCTGTGCTTGTTCACTTACTGCCTCTGAAGGATACTATCTCCTGCCTTCATAGAAATGGAGCCCTCTGTCATTCTCATCATCAATGCAACTCCACTTCCAACTAGAAATCTGCACTCCTTCACAGAGTCTTAACATCATCTTTCCTTGGGACTAAGAACCTGACAATGTGTTGCGAAGTCAACCTTCTCACACTTCTATGCTGGATCCTGCTCTTCACTTTCCTGATTTCTGACAGCATGTTTCACAAATACAAGCATAGTTTCTAGTTCCTAAAGCCTGCTCTAGGGCCAGGGGTATAGGGAAGTGACAGAGTGCTCACCTATATGTGGGAGGCCCTACAATCTCCTGCAGCACCACTAAAACAAAAGGAAAGAAAAGCTCCTTACAAGGGCCACTTGCAGCTACTCAGAAGGATAAGGCAGGAGAATCACGAATTTATGGTCACCCTGAGCCACTTAGTGAGACCCTTGTATTTTGTCACAAAACAGAAAAAAAGGACTAGGGATCGAGGTCAGAGTGACAGGGTTTAATCTTGGGGGTAGAGACAGTCATTGTATTGAAGAATAAATGCATTTATCAGTAACTGAGAGTCCATGATGTGGAAGATAAAACACAATGACAATACAAAAAGAAGCAAGGACCAATGTCAAAAAGGAGGATGACAGGGATAAGCTTCGGGGTATATCTAAGAAAATAATTAGTAAAATAAAATATGGGCATATGGTATCAGTGCCTATATACCTCACGCATGCACTCTGGGTATCCTGAGGTCTGAGACTTAGAGAAACTATTAAGTGTCCAACATCTGAACCCAGCCAACATCTCCTCAGCTTCCCTCTTGTTGCTCTCCCTGCTCATATGCATTCACTGACCTGCAGGATTCTGGTTGTGGGGTTCTCCTCCCATCCATGGCTCTGCTCCTTGCTCCAGCTTAAAGATCACCTCAGGTTTGGTGATGCGCTGTCCTGTTAATGGCAAACAATGTTTTAAAGAAACTGCTATATCAGGTTCTATGCCAGATGAAGAATCCAGTTTTAACAGCTGTACAGTGAAGATTCCACAGTGAACCCTTCCTTCAAGAGGGGGCCTAACATGTTCTTCATATATTAGACACTCAATACTCCCATGGCTTTTATCTAGATGTCCCCTAAAGCTGCATGGGCTCATAGTGGGGTTGGGAAGTTCTTTGGATCATGGATGTGTGATATCTAGTCATGGGTGTGTGGGGTTGGGCCATGGGTATGGTACTGGATCATGAGTGTGTAGTACCAGATTAGTCCACTGATAGGTTTATAGCTGGGTGTGATGCTGGAAGGTGAAACCTGCTGTGACACACTAGTCACTGTGGACATGGCCTGAAGACAGATATCATTCTTTCCTCATTCTTTAGAGACATGTTACTTCCCAGCAGCTACACCTGGAGTGTTCTCTCTCATACCCCTCTGCCATGGCATCCTGCCTTGAAGCCAGCCAACTATGGACTCAAGCCTCTACAAACTGTAAGCCAAATAAACCTTTCCTCCTTTAACTTGTGGGTCCTGGGAATTGTGCCTCAGCAATAAGAAAGTAGCTAAGACATACATCAAAAGCCTTAAGCCTTATCACTGCTTCTGAAATAAACAGATACTTATCAGATGAACAAGCAGAAACAACAGGGCCGGCCAAATAGCTCAGTGGACTAAAGCACCTGCAGGTGCAGGGGCCAGGGGTTTGATCCCTGGGCCTGCCTGGGCTCGCTGAGATGGCAATTGAGACTGGGCGTGGTGGTGCATGCCTCTAATCCCAGCTCTTGGGGGGCTGTAAATAGCCAGATTATGATGAGTCCAATCTAGTAGTGAGATCCTGAACACCTTGTAGAACCTTCCCTACAATACAAAAAAGTAAAAAAAAAAAAAAAAAAAAAAAAAAAAAAAAAAAAAAAAAAAAGAATAAATATATATAAAAAAGTTTTACATTGTTGATCATTCAAGAAATGCCAATTAAAAATGCTGAGATTCCACCTCACCCCTGAAAGGATGGCTATTATGAAGAAATCATCCAATAACACGATCTGCAGGCCTGCCTGCTGTGCCCATCCCCAGGGCAAGTTGAGACAGCAAATGAGACCGGGCATGGTGGCACACCTGTAATCCTAACTCTTGGGAGGCTCTAAACAGGCGGATCACTACAAGTCCTATCTAGTAGTGAGACCCTGAACACCCTGTTCCTGTAGACCCTTCCCTAAAAAATAAATAAATAAATAAATAAATAAAGGAACCTTTTTCCACTGTTGGCACGAATGTAGCTGGTGCGACCACTGTGGAAGTCAGTGTGAAGATTCCTCAAAAAACTGGAACTAGAGGTCCCATTGGACCATTATTCCCCTTCTTGGTATCTTCCTAAAAGAATCAGTAGCATCAGCCTAGGTGTGGTAGTGCACACACCTGTTATCTCAGCACTGACGCTGAAGCAGGAAGATAGCCCTGAGTTTGAAGACAGCCTAGGCCACACAGAGCTCAAGGCCAGTCTGAACTGCTGAGCAAGATCCTGTCTCAAATAAATACATAAATAGCATCACACCATAGCGATATATGCACCCCCATGCTTACAGTAGCACAGTTTGTAACAGCTAAATCTTAGAAACAACACAATGTCCATCAACTGAGGAATGGACAAAGATGGGGGGTTTTTACACAATAAAGTACTACTCTGCCATAAGGGATAAGCCGGAGTTATTTCTAGCTAAACAGATGGACCTTGAGATCATACTCTTAAGTGAAATAAATTGCACACACGTGTCATATTTTTTCCTCTGGTATGAGAAACCTAAAGTATAAATAAGGACAAAATGTATAGAGATATTATGAACAGGAAAAAAATGTTCAAGTGGGAAGGGAACTAGGGAGGAGGGAGAAGGAAAGCAAAAAAAAAAAAAAAAAAGAAGAAGAAGAGCGACTGCCGGGAGGGGAGGGAAATGGGACAGAAAATCAAGTTAGATCGTGTATTGGTACAAATTCCCTATGATGAATGTGAGCCACATGTAAGCCTAAAACATACCAATAAACTTATTTAATTTTTAAAAAAAAGACCAGGTATAGACAAAATAAGGGAGAAAACTTCCTAGCGCTCACGTGTGTGCGCAAGAGCAGTGACAAGGATCTCACTCACCCAACAGCACCAGGCTGCGGTAGGTCTCCAGCATCACATCCCTGTATAGCGCCCTCTGAGCATTGTCCAGGACCTGCCACTCCTCCCATGTGAAGCTCACAAAAACATCATCAAAGGACACCAACACCTGTAACACAACATTTCTCACTGCTCAGCCCTGCTACAACAGCAACACCAAGTCGGGCTTTGAGCCAGTAGGAGGAGCTGTCTGTAACACACAGCTTGCTTTGTATTGCAAGGTAGTGGAAGGCCGCAAAGCTAGTCAGCATTAGAATTACTTTTTTATTGTCTTTTTCTTTTTTCTACAGGGTCTCACTATGCAACTCATAGTGATCCACCTGTTTCCTGCCTCCCAAGTGCTGGGATTACAGGCGCCACAGCGCCCGGCCTCCATCGCCGGCTCAGCGCCTGGAGAGCGGGGCTGGCGCGGCAGGCGGGACCAGGAACACAAGCCTGGCCCCTGTGCTTCCCTGAGCAAACGCTTAATCCGCTGAGCTATACTACCGGCCCTTAGAATACTTTTTTTTTTTTAAGTTTATTTTATTTTCTTAAACCACATTACATATTTGTTTGTGTTATGGCCGGCTCAGCCTTCCCTGGGGGGTGGGGGACGGTGCAGCATGTGGGGCCTGGGATTGAGCCGCGGTCCCTGCGGTGGCCTAAGCTTCCCGACACACGCGCTTTAGACCACTGAGCCATCTCACCAGCCCTAGAATACTTCTTAATTACTAAAAATAGTATTACAGAGCTCAGCTTACAAACCTAAAACTGTCCTTATGAGTAGGGGCTAAAGTGTAAATAACACTTGGCCTCTTCAAGGGAGCCTATGACCTAGTATAAAGAAATAAGCGGGAACACCTGCTCAAACTAGTGTGTTACATAAATGACAGGTTCTGGCCCTAGCATGAATTGCTGAATCACTATGGTGGTCATCTAACGTGGCTGAAGCCCTGAAAACAACAGCTTATCTTCCCAGAGACCACCTCCCCCTTCTTCTCCAACTCAGTCCGGGGTGCAGTGTCCTTTCCCCTGTCCCGCTGCCACCTCAGGGAAGGCCCCAGTCGGCTCCCCAGGTAGACCTTAACCTCCTCCTCAAACCCCAGCCCTGGCAAAAGGCCATGAAAGTCTCGGCCTACCTTTGCTCCAATTCAGAGAATTCCTTATCTTCCCTGAGCTCTCTCCGTCGTGTCCTCCATGAGAATGAAGCCCCTTTCCCCTTTTCCTTCTGCCTGTTTCTCTGCTGCGACACCACCGTGGGAAACCTATCATTGTGGTGCTGTGACCTGGAGCACTGAGCAGCGTGGCTCCCCGGCGTCGCGGCCCGGGTTTCGAGCTCCCTTGCTGCACCGCCCTCCGCTTTGCCTCTGCTGCCTGCCCTTGCCAGCTCGCACCCAACACCGGCCGATGATTCTTCACACAGGAGAGCCCCAAAACTGTCTCGGGGAATCCCGTCTCATCTCGTCTCTTCCTCTCAACTCCAAAATCTTGAGCTCATGTCGCGTTCCCCACCCGTCTTCCTCGGCCATCTGGTTCCCGGCTCCCCGCTTTTTCTAGTGAGGACTAATAAAGTGGGTGTTGCCCCCCGCCCCCACCAACGCACTCTGGGCTAAAAAGTGACGGCTTTTTAGTGGGAAGTGACGTCGGGCTTTTGCCGTAATCTTTGGCTCACCTTTTCATTCAGTCACTTTTCAAAACATTTTTTTCCACCCACCAAAACACATTCTGCGGGCTGTCTCTTCAACAATCTCAGGGCCCTCAGACTTTGAGGCTGTCAAACTGCTTGGCCACAATCCAGTGGCCTACAGAAAACTTTTGATCCACTAATTCTCCAAATTAAAAAACAAAACAAAACAAAACAAAACTTTTTTCACCACATTGGCAAATGGCAGGATATCTGCTGTAGCTAGGCTTTTTTTTTTTTTTTTTTTCCTGAGGATGCATCCCTCCCTCCTTTGTCCCTCCCTTTCTCGAGGTCTCTCCGTAGATTGCCATGCACCAGACCGGCAGAACCCTACCCTTGCAGCCCCACCCTCCCTGTCTGCACCACCACGGGCTAGGCCTCAGCCATAACGCTTGCTCCTCAATTCATCCTCTAACCTCTTTAGCTTTCAGGAACTACAGAGATGCCTCTTTGCTCCCTCCCTTCCTTCCTCTCAGCTGCTAGTCAGTCTACATTCCTCACATCTCTCGCCAACCAGTCAATTTACAATTCAGTCTTTTTCTTCCAAAATCTCACTCTAAAACAAAACTACTAACTCATTTTTTCACCAACAGTGTGTGCCCCTGCCTCTGCTATCCATCAAGCTAAAGACAAGATAACAGTGCAGGGAGCAGCGACCCAGCACCCTGCCCTTTCCAGTCTGGACGATGTTTCTTTTCTCCTCACTCCCCCGCCCCCCAGGTCCCCTCTGCAGGCAGGCAGGCATCTCCAGTTCCCCACTCACACCTTGTCAGAGCTCCTCTATTGTGCTGGGCCTAATTCTTACACTGCTCAGTTTGCTTGCTCCAACTCAAAACCTGATACACTACATTAAACTTAAACTTAATACTTACGTTAAACATAAATGAGAGGTTTTTACCTTTTTCCAATTCTTCTAAGAGATCTCTGCTAATTGACCTAAAAAGTTCTGACTAGTCTCTCATAATTACAAACTTAAAAAAGTCATAATAATTTAGCCTGATCAGAAGTACATTTGAGTGCACTCTCATTTTATAAATATGTCTGTGTGTTCTGTATGTATTTGTTTTTATGTCATTCTGTAAACAGCTGTTCTTTTTCATTTGAGCTCTAAAATATGGACTTAAAAGCATGCTTTCTCCTGAGTTACCAGCTGGTCTAGGTAA
>PVKN010031683.1:0-12431 GCA_004027915.1 Capromys pilorides | reverse complement strand
AAAGAAAGAAAAAAAAAAAAAAGGAGCAGACACGTAGGGAATTCAGGCTCTTGCCTTCAGGCCCAGGGAAATTGAAATGAGTCATGGAGGAAGGTTGGGACCAGATGCTAAAGACTAAAGGACGCATCCAGAGAGATTGCAGTCGCAAGGAAGGGAACCTCTCCTGGGAGTTTCTGGCTACTTCCTGCAGGGAGGTCATAAATTCAGGTTTTATCACTTATGCAGCATGGGGTGTAGGGGGAACGGAGGCTGGGAGCTATGTATAGACCTCTGAGCCGATCTTCCAGACTCTGCAAGCCTCCCAGCGCTCAGAGAGTCACGAAGAATGATCACTCTGTTTGTTCCTTGAAGTATAAAAATGCTTTATTTTTAGACATTACGGCAGTTTCTTTTTTCCCTTTAGGTCTGCTGACAGTTGTCTACAGAGGTAGCTGGGGAAGGAGCTGCGTGCAGCCAGGGCAGGGCAGGCAGGAGCTTCCATAAGGTGGTGGGGGAGACACGTTGGCCTCAGAACAGATAGCCCGGATGAATGGCCCTGTCCTGTGCATCCCCTGAGGCACAGCAGCATCCCTGCTCCCTGCCCACCACACCCGCTGCACCTCCTGGTGTGGTGGATAACCACATGCCAGTCTCTCTTGGGGCCCACTGTGTCCTGAGTTGACACCAATGCTCCAACTTCCTTCCAGAGAACACAGAGTGAAGGCAGAAAAGCCACCCTCTCCTGCAGCCTCTGCAGCTTCTTCCTTTGTCAGCTGTGCCCCTTGACTGCTGGTCTCCCTGATGTCCTTTCCTTCTGGTTGTCTTGTGCCACCACTTCTGGGGACACCTCTTCCCTTCTGTTCCCTGCTCACCTTCAGCAAATGACACACATTCGACATCCCTCCTCCTGCCATAGCATACAGCAAGGGTACTGCACGCTATTCTTGTCAGGAAATGTTTGCATTCTATTTACCAAATATATTTGTTTTAAGCTCAAGTTTGCCAAATGTGCTGCTTCAGCAGGAGAAAACACATTTCCACCCAGTGTTTCCATTTGGCTTTGTCTTTGTGTAGTTCTGAGAGGCAGTGCCAACAGGACGTGTTCAGCCTGAGGTCTCTGTGGCGCTGGCTTCTGCATGATGTTACTTGGCTTTCACACGTTTCCAATGCTTACAGTCCCAGGAGAGTTGAGTGATGCAGTTTGCTGGTGGGAAGAGTGGCTGTCACAGTGCCTACCTGTTATTATGGTGGGGCGATACCTCTGACTCAGTAGGACCCACAGACTTTTGTATCCAGATACAGCGCACTCCTGAAGGAAAGGTATTTCCTTCTCAGATAGGCAAGCTACACCATGAAATCCAGGCCAGGGCTGTTGGGCGAGAGTCTAAGGCAGAAATGTTTCATAAGATCTAAATTTGGAATTTGGAAATGGAATCTGATGAGAACAAGTAGTGTTTAGAAAGAGCGATTGTTCTATATGCCGCTCAGATGGCCATACATAATCTCGCTCTCTGCCGCCCTTTGAGGCTCCCACATGCCAGGTTCAGCTTTGCCAGCCTGGATTGCAGGCCCTGATTCCTCCTGCCTCCCTCACAGCCAGTCCTCCTTGGCCACACTTCCCCACATTTCTAGTTCATCACTCAGCCTGAACTGCCCCTCCCTATTCTTCCACCTGGAAATTTCCTGCGTATTCTTTGTCTTGATGGTAACAAGCCATCTCTAAAACCACCTTTCTGCCTAATGTTGATAATACATGGTGGTTTTGTGTAGGATGTTGCATGATTTCAAGTCTGTAGTCCTCTCTGAATTTCTGGTAAATGATATCAATCAACATTTTCTGCATGTCTAAATGAACTAATGCATGATGCAAGTCCCGTAGAGGTCAACATTCTGGAGAAGAGATTATTAGAAAATTAACTCACAGAAATTTAAGCTTCCAGAAGGTACCTAAGCATATCCCCACCCAACCTATTTCTCTGGGGAAGCCCTGGCAAATGCTAAACCCACATTCTAGGCTCTCTGCTGGCATGGAGCCAGCCATCACAGGGATTTTTATCAGGATTTTCTTTCTTTATTTTGCATATATATAGAGCTAGAGCTAGAACCCAAACCCTTTTCATTAAACTACACTCCTAGGCCTTTAATGCTTTTTTATTTTGATGCAAGGTTTCTCTGAGCCACTATCTTGCTTAGGCTGGCTTCATCTTAGTGTCCTGCCTCAGCTACCCAGAGTACTGGGGTGGCAGCGTGTACCATCACACCCAGCAAAGAGTTCCCTCTCATAAGGTTTTAGTGGTCATAACCTTCTTGAAATTATTTTCCCAAAACTGAAAATGTGTGTGTCTTCTTTACCTTTATTCTCCTACTGAGAATAAAGGTAACATTGACCCACGTGGGGTACATGTGAAATACGAGCCCATTCCACCAAATCTCAGTCACCATCAGGTTAACAAAGCCCTTACTTATGTTCTGTGCTATGAGTTGGACTCTTTTCCCTAACTGATGAATCTCTATGCAGACATTGGCATCTGAGGGATGCAGAAAAGGAAAGAAAATACAGTTCTGGCACCAAGCAGCCTCCACAGTCAGATGAGATGACCACCTCAGCTGAACCTGCAACTATTACAAATGTGCACCAGTGGGGTTTTCCTCTGGGAACTGAGCAAAGCCACCGAGGCACTGGCTGTGACTATGTGACCCTGGAAGCCTCTCAGTTTCAGTCCCTTGCCATTCCCCTTCTAGGAGCTCTCCTGCTGGTGGCCCCTACTCATTGCCTCCTTTCAGAAAGGCAGTAGGGTGATGGGTGGCTCCTGAGGCTTTCCACAGCATGTGTGTTATTAGGTTGAAGTTAGAAGCGAACACTGAGCCATTTTATTTTAAATAAGCAATCCTGGATGCTGAATGTGAAATGCAGGTCCTCAGGCCTGATTAGTGCTGGCACCAGGTGCAGCATGGTGACAGGAGGGCTTAACTATTTGCCAGAACACAACCACCTTTGTTCCTCGGTACCTTTCCAAGAAACAGCAAGATAACTCTTACATCATATTCATTTACAAGATGGAAGTCTTCCTTGTTTTTGCTTTGCCTTACTTGTTTTCTTCCCTTTGTCTTCTCTGTCAAGTAATTCTGGAGAAGACTTCTTAATTTTCCATGGGAAAAGATCCCATAATCCAAGTATAAAACTAATTATAATGACAAGTTGGCCAAAATGAGAAAAAATGACAAATAATCTGTGGGTTGAAAATTTCCCAAAAGACAAGAATAAATAAAATGTCTCTTAAAAGTGCCTGGTGGAGGAGGCTGATAAAAGAAACTCAATTATCTATGGAGTTTTTTTAAGTATGTGATAATCTGACTTTGAAAGGAAAAATATAGCAAATATTTAAGTCTAGAAGGTAAAATAATAGAAGTTCGTGAGTTTTTATGCATTTTTAAACAGAAAATGCATGCATAGTAAAATACATAGATTAAAAAAATCTGTATGCTTGTTCTCAAAATAGCCTCCTAAACCAGTCTTCTCTTCTTTACACTAAAGTACCGGCTAAACACTGGGCACCTGGCCCTCTGTTTCTTGCTGTTAGTGCTTTTGACTGGTTTAATATAAATAGGCATTGTTATAATTTAGATCTAAAATGTCCCCTCAAAGCCTTGTGTGTTCCATGGAGCTTTTAGATCACAAGATTGCTACACTTATGACTGACTTCATCCATTGATGAGCTTACCACTGAATGTTCTGTCAGGATGTGGAACGTGGCTAGAGCTGGTCACTGGGCATGTAACCCAGAAGGGTTGATCCTTATTCCTGTCTCCTTCTCTTCACTGTGCCTCCTGGCTGTTGTAGGGTGAGCAGCTGTCACCAGGCCCCTGAAATAGGCCATTTCTATCTCCAGGAAACATGCTAGAACCATGAGCAAAAGTAATCCCATCCTCTTTTAAGTTGCCACTCTTGGGTATCTCACTTGGCAATGAGCAAGAGTCTAACGCAAATACTATACTTTGCCTCTCTGAAATTTGCCTCAATCACATAAGGAAATTTTCAAAACCAAAATTAACAACAGATATTTAGAAATCAAACTGTGTGGGGAAAGTTTCATGAGAAAGGAAATGAGGCCTGAACCATAGCTGTCAGGAACATATAGATGGACTCACTATCCAGGTGTCTAGTCATAGACAACGCGAGAAAGGAGTGGTATCAGTAGTCATCGTCATTGTTGTCATCATTGCTTTTGTTGTTGGAATAGGAGTAGTAATAGTCATTGTACTTGTGTTTCTGGCATCAGGACTTCATATCCTATTGTTTTCACAGTCCTTTAAGACACAGTACTGCTTTTATCCCCACTTTGCCATGGAAACAACTGAGAGCAAAAGAAATTAAGTACTAATGCACCAAAAATACACAGCTGGTCAGTGGCAGAGACAAGTTCTAAAGGTGTGAGGTCTGGTCCAGTGAGCCTCTTATTAACCTCTAGACTTTACTGCTCCTCAAGAAAACCATCTTAGTCCATTTCTGCTGCTGCAACAACATATACTGGATGGAGTAGCTTTAAAGAACAGAATTTATTTCTCACCATTCTGGAAGTTGCCAAGTCTGAAATCAAGGAGCTTGGAAATTTGATGTGTGGTGAAAGCTCATTCCTTGAAATAGGGGGTGCCTTATTTCCACACCCTCCCATAGTGGGGTGGGCTCCCAAGCTCCTCTGGGCCACTTGTCTAGCAGCACTGGCACCATCCAATCACTTCATAAAACCTCTGTCTCTTGAAACTATGCCACTGTAGATTAAGCTTCATCATACAAAGTTTTGGAGGTCACAAACATTCAGACCATAGCAGAGCTTGACATGATTCTATTGAGCTCAGAGAGCCCACAAGAAGTTTGGGATGTGCAGAAAATACAGTGACTCTTAGGAAAGCCAAAAAGATGTTCCCAGGCAAGCAATATTCTAGCCGAGGCAAGGTGATCTAACAGTAGAAAATTAGATCAGCAGTAGGTATCAACATAGAAAGCCCTGTTATTATTTTTTGAGAGTGAATTAATATGCATATGTCGTATGCCAAATTTTTATGCACAAAATCAGAGTGATCTATATGGATTTATTAAAGTATGTGCACATATATATGCATGATTTTCCTTATGTAGATATGCAAATTGATGTGTTGGGTGAGAGATTATGTTTTAGAATATAAAGTGAAAATCATGCTATGATTAAATTATAAAGAGCTATATAGTTTTGAACATTATGAAGGCTGTTTTTAATAATCTACAAGTCAGCTCAGTGAGCAAACAAATTCCTTTTGGAGATATAAGAGGTCAGCCCCTCTCAAAGTGGTGTAGGCCTCAACACTGGGCAGCAGTCCAGCTATCCAGGCAGGAAACCCAAATCTCACTTGAGGATGAGGAGTGACTCATTTCATTTGCTAAGTCATTCATTTTCTGGAACTTAGTGATTCTTCTTTCAATGAACATTTTTTTTCATGGGATCCAAACCCTTGAGGTTAGCTGAAGAGAGAGTTAGCCATCTTTCTCATGTCTCGTATGGCTCACAGGAGGAGAAGCAAGAGCTGTATCTTGCAGGCTACACTACAAGGGAGAAACTGAAGGCTGTCACTTGGAGAACACTGTTTGGCATCAGTCTGGAGTAGGATGCCCAAGGAGATAGGGAGAGCATCCGTGGCCTAGGCCACCGTTGATGTCAAGGAATTAAGACAAGGGTTTTGAAGCTTGGCTGGAGGTTTTTTTAAAGAATGGGACCAGGACTTCAGAGACAAGTCCTAAAGATGTTTGTAGGCTTTACCAGTTGCATTTGAGTTGGCAGTGGGATTCCAGTGAGGGATCCCATTCTGATGAAAGTTTTGAGTTGTAGCTTCTGCTACTTGAGCACATTGTCTATCAAAGACATGAAGATATGAGCTGGATCTCCAGAGTGCTGGCATCAGCACTTCTAGAAGGACCCTGTCAGCACTGTGGTGCAATAGCATGCTTGTATCAGGGACAGTTTCTGGCTAGTCCATGTATATTATCAATCCAGCAAAGTTGATGCCATTGTCCTGAAGCCAGGCTCAATCCCAGGACTATCTGGCATCAAAATCTCTACTTGTGCTGTTTATTCAGCTGTTTCTCTGAAACCAATCCAAGTTTCAGCCACTGTCCAGAAACCGGCTGGAGACTTCTCTGACTATAAGTCTCAGGGGGTCTCTCACCTGCATCTGAGCAATGCTGGCAAAGGTAGAGACCTACATGATACTAAATACAATGGGAAACATGATAAAGATGAACAACTGTCTTAGTTGGTATCAACACCAGATAGAGCTCATAGAGCTCATGGTGACCTCCAGCAGAGAGAGCTGCATTCTCTAAAATCTTCCATCTAAAGGTACACATTCATTTGTTTAAATGTTGAGCTGTGAAAAGGAAAGCTGCAAACTGTCCCAGATATCTTTACCATAATGTTAAGTTCCTATAAATTCACTAGAGCAGTGATGCAGTCTCAGAGTGAAGTGTGTTGGTTTAGCCCAGGTGTCTGCTGCTGGAATGAATGAAAGATTGAATGAATGAATGAGTGAATGAATGAATGAATGAATGAACGAGCACCTCCCTGTTCACTCTTAAGGATTAGAACTACACAAGCAAACCAAAGGGAAAAATATTTTCCCTTATCTTAAAAGTGAGTCTACTTTGTTTGTGGGAGGTAGCAATTTATAAACCTATCTACAAATTGTTTTCTAAAGTGCAGTATTTTGGAAGAGCAGATGGAGCACCATACTGTATACACTAGTCATATATTTTGAAATGTATTTCTTTTTGAGAAATTCAGTGCTACCTTATTTAGCAAAAACCACTGAAAGATTTTAAAGCAACAAACCAAAGAACATGAGTGGCTCAGTTCCCATGGGCAGACCTGCAGGCACAACTTAGTGCTTTCCAAATTCTGCTCAGCCCACTCCAGCCCTGATCATCCACTTTGCCATAGGGGAAGAAAGGAGTGTTCCCTCTGTCCCTTTTAAATCCTCTGGGTAGTACTGATATGCATCCAGGTTTGAGAATCCAATTTTCTATCCCCATATCTGAGTGCTACCCTTAGTTTCTTATATTCCTGTGACTCATTTTAATCTAAAAAATAATTAGAGGAACAGAGGAAAGGGCACAGCCTTACTCTTACACTTTCACATCTGCCCTAGAGAGCAATAGATGTTTAGCAGCTACCCCGCTGAGAGGAAATTTGACATACAGATCTCATTTATTCTTCAGCCAAAGTCAAAAGAGTTTTACGAAGAGACTCCTCATAAATTTCAACGCGCCACTTCTACTGATCAGAATGCACTGTGCTTCTCTTCCTATCCCTAAATTCTTGCAAAATGTCTCAAGATTGACTATAGTCTGAGGGAAATGAAAGCTTTGGGCTTTCATGAACTGATTACTAGCTGTAAGCAAATGAAGACATTTCATTCAAGTAACACTGTCAACAAGGCCCCTCTCTGCAGTGTCTGTGCCTTGTCTACAAAAGCACAGGGCTACAAGCACCCTCTCATCCCTCCACAGGCAAAAGACAGAAAGGTGTATATCTCTGAGGAGCTCCAGGAGCTAGAGCTGGTACTCCTGGGCTCCAGGAGTGGAATCAGAGGAGAGAACTGGGGAACTGGATAGGAGGCTGGGAACCAACTCAGTCCAACAACTTAACCCATACAGACGCTGCTTTCATTGGCTTCCTATATGAAATAAGGTTTATTTGTGAATGAACTCTCTTACTGGTGGGGGAGCTTGAAAAGAATTACTCAGAGACCACTAGACTGCCTACTGTAAGCTGGTATATTTTCATCACTATTTATGTTGCATTTATACAGTGCTTTGCATCTTGAAAAACACTTTCATGTTCTTAGAATATATAAGAACTACTAAGGTAGGCCTATTTTAACAGCTGTAGCAAATTTTTCACACAATTAGAGCTCTGTGTCACAGAATATGTTTCTGCAGGCAGCAGAAGGGCTGAATGTCAGGAGCATGGAGGGGATTATCACTAGCTTGGGTAGAAAGTGATCACTAATCTCCCTCCTGTGCAAAGATTTTGTGACTGAGACTGATGAAAGAGGAATGTAATATTACAAGAACTACCTAAACTAAGCCTCTCGTCTGTTGGAGATTGGAAGGAAGGATTCCTGCTTTATTGGACTACTTCCCTGGCTTTATTATCCTACCAGGTACCACCTTTTATGGAGTCCTTAAAGCTTCACTAGGAGGCAGGGGTTCTCATATCCATTTTAAAGATGGCGGAACGCAACTTCAGAAAAGCTAAGTGTGAAAGCTCAGATTTGGTCCAAGACCAGCGCTTTTGGTGCTGCATCGTAAGTGCCTCCACATGAATTTGCCTCTTGAGAAGCAGCAGCTTTGGAAGGAAGTTCTTCATAAACTGTTCTGGTTCACTCTGAGCTTTCCGCTGATGCCCCTAACCTTTCTGGTGTGGCAAACCTTACGCCCTGCACATCGCCTGATGTTCGGAGCTGCAGTTGTCCTTTTCCGTGCAGCCGCTTGCCGTGACTCAGCCAGCGGCGTCTTGCCTGCTTCTACTTCTTGAATTGCCCACACAAACCTGTGCTATTTTTAGTTTGCCTTCAACAGAAAGATTAGGAGATAGCAGTGCGGCCTTCTGATCTACCAAGTCATTGTTTCTGCTTTGCTTTCTCCGTTCATTCATGAGTAGCTTTTGTATTTCAAGGTGAAGAGGCTCGTAAGTCTAGAATCCTCTTCCCGCCTCACCACGGGTCCATCTCCAGGAGCCTAAGGGGGACGCATTGCGGTCGCAGCTTTGATTTTGTTTTCACGCCTCCAGCTAGAATCCCTCCGAGTATGAGATCATTTTCCTCTGCTTGTCTTAAGTAAATGAATAAAAATATTGAATGACTTGGTGAACAGGTTTTGTTTTAAATGTGCATATATTATGGCTTGTGTCCTGGGCAAAACAGAGCAGCTACTGAAAATAGGCCCATTTAGCGTTAGCCTTTTATTATTGGGCCAATTGCTGAAGAAACTGCTGCAACTGTGTCCACACTTCACAGCTTGAACTGGGGGAATCTTGTATTTTATACCAGGAAGAGGCATAGATCATCTGCCTGATCCCTCTGAAACAACGAGAAGTAAAAATGTTCACTGAGACAGCACTTCGTGACTTATAAAATGCTTTCCTGTGCTTTGTCTATTTTACCTGAATGACTCTGAGGTTGTTTTAAGTTCAGTCAGATACCAAAAGCCTTAAACTTTCTAATAGAGCGTTGGTTTTGTAAAGAAATGTATGCATGAGAATATGTAACAGAATCACCTAGGCCCATCACATGAACCTGTTTTGTTTCTTTTGCTGCAATCAATACTATGTGGAGAAAGAAATAACAGTATTTTTTGCCTTTGGCGAGCTGATCCCTAGGGAAACTTGAGGTGTGTTTGAATTGTTATTCAGCTGCCTGGCATTCGGGTCAATGCTAGAGGGCAGAACTTCTGAAATTAAGCAAGGTTTTATGATCTCCAGTAAAAAGTAATTTATTTGTGAACTATTTTTTCTCTTTTTAAAGTTTTTTTTATTAGTGTGTGTTTATAGCACATAAGAAATATATTCAATGGGAAATCAGTCTGCATGCCTCCCGTGTGCTGATGCTTTTTACCACCCCTGCTGCACCACCTTCCCGTCTCTCCCTGTCCCCAGAGCCCCTTCCCATATGCACAATCCATCTTGCTCTTTCCTATCATCTTGCTACCTTTTCCTCTTAAGATGGCTGCCATTGACATGTTTCAGTTAAAACCCCAGAAAGCCCCTGGGATTATAATAACACACATGTATGTACTTTCAAACTATAAAAACAACTTCAGGTGGTGTATAGAATTCCAAGTTGATAATCCTGACTTTAAAGTTTTAAGACTTTAAGCAAATCATTGAGCTTTCAACTTATATAGTGAAAGACTGTCCGATATCTCTTTCTACTGCTATAAATTGCAGAGGTAGACTTAGAACCCCACTGTTGTTTTTATCACTACAGGTCAATAGAAGGATAAAAATTGCCAGTACCCAGAAACTATAGCATACAGACCCATTTAACTTATTGACATCATACTCAGAACCTTTTCTTTCTGATCTCTGTCTTTCCCCAATGCATAAACTCCTCAAGGATGGGCTAGCAGAGCACACATTCAAGCTTGGTAGCTGTTTATTGACTGGCACGTGGTCTCCCTTGTCCCAGTTCATTCAACAAGGTAGGGGCCCTACTGTCAGAATGCTGTACATGCTGCTGACATCATCCATGCTCCATGAAGAAGACTCAGTGATGTTTTGTTATGGCAAGCATATTTTCACATTCATATTTTGGTGTGTTTTCCCCCACCAGCTCTGTACAAGTTCCCACAAAAGAAATGTTTTAATAGATTCTCTTCTACAAACAGCTAGATAGTTTCTGACAGTCTTGTCTTCTAAAGTCCTCAGTTCAAGAGTTTCCAAACAGACATAAAGGTGAAATCTTCCCTCCTCTGGTAATTGCTGTGTACTTGTTCTGTGCCTGGCAGGACTTCTTGATGAAGAAGGACAATGAGAACTTATAAGTTAGATATCATATAATGAACATAAAGGCCAAGGAAGGATTTCACAGTATGTGTGCTGTAAAAGGATGAGTCCGTGTGTTTTAGTCATTTTCTGTTACAATCTCCTGCCCCAGCACTATGCTAGATGCTTCACTGATAGATCTCCAAATAACTCTTGAATTTGAGATACTTTCGTATTTTAACCAAGGTGTATGAAATAATCAATAATGGTAGATGTGCTGCATGCATTTATTAGTTACCTTCCCATCACTGGGACAAAATGCCAGACATGAAAAATCCAGAGGAGAAGTTTATGTTGGTCCACTGTTTCAAGGGGTTCAGTGCATGGTAAGCCCACTCTAAGGAAGAAGCAGCATAGCAGAAGGAAGGAGGCCTCCTCAGCAGAAGGCTGTGGAAGGCCACTTACCCCTTGGCAGTCAGAAAACAGAGATGGGAGGAGATAGGAACAAGAACAGATCTTCTAGATCATACTACCTGCTATGTGCTCCTATCCAGGCTCATCTCCCAACAGCACGTTTCGCCATGAGCTCATCAATGGAGGAATCCATGAATAAAGACAGCACCTCATGATCCTGTCACCTTTCAAAGCCACACCTCTGGACACATGAGACTTTGGAAGGGGTCCATTCTAGATCTAAACTGTAACAGTGACACATGTGTAAGAGCAAAGAGAAAAAAATTACATTGTTTAAGCACATCCTACCTACCAGGGACTCTTGGTGATTTCTCTTACACTGTCTGACTTTATACAGCTAACTAGGTTTTGAGGTATGCATCACATACCTCACACTGAACTACATGCCCAGCCTCCCAACCCCCCCCTTTTTTTTTTGCTTTGTTAAATTTGAGACAATACTTCACCAAATCCATAAATTTCTCTGGCTGGGCTTAAACTTGTGATTCTTTGGCCTCAGCCTCATAGAATGCTGGAATTATAGGCCTGTTACTCCACACCTGGTTCTCATGTCTTTTTTTAACAAAACTGCTAACAGACTTTCCCTGGTGCTTCTCTTTTCAGGAAGAGGACATTTACAGATCAAATACATGGATTTAGTATTCCCCAAATTGTTGGCTATTTACTAAATGATCCAGATTTCATCCCTTTCACAACTTAACACTCCACTTGAATGCCAGCAAGCTTCCACACATTGAAAAATTATTGTCTATATGAACTAACTTGGATACCAGTGTTTGTCAGATGGCCTTGCTCCCAGAACAGATAAAGCAATACTCATTCAACTTATTTGTGCTCTTTTGGGGGTGTTTACCCAGCAGTCATCTCTCGTGTTTGCTCTTGAGGTGCTCGGATTGGCGCCAAGTGCTGTAATTTCCACTGGGCCTGGAGTCTGCTTGGTTTGTCATTGACAAATGATGTATGGGAAGGGAGCAGTTTGCAGGGCCACCTCAGAAACCCACTTAGCCAGAGACAGATAGCTGGAAGTTGGCTGATGGCAGCAAAGTGGTGGAGTCATTTAGAGACATGGATATGACTGCCTACTACACTAACTAGCTGGAGGTGCTGGTTCTACAGTAGAAGGTGTTTTCTGGCTAATGTCTTAGTGAATGCCCTAAGATCAGCTTGAAGGTATGCTACTAATAATGCAGGTGTTCCTTGACTTAAGACAAGGTCACATCCCAGTGAACCAACAGGAAGTTGAAAATCTTAGATACCAAAAATGCATGTAAGGAGGCATGGTGGCATGCACTTCTAGTCTCAAATAGTCAGGTGAGACAGGGATCACTTGACACTAGGAATTCAAGCCAAGCTGTGGCAATGCAGTGGGACACCCATCTAAATATAATGCAGTTCATACGTTTAACCCAGCCAGCCATCAAGCCTCATAGCACAGTTGAACTAGACAGGATCAGTTGTTTGTTC
>PVKN010031682.1:0-12424 GCA_004027915.1 Capromys pilorides | reverse complement strand
TTATTAAGAATAAAACATAACATAAAGACTGGAATGGCAAATAAATGACCAGCACTTCTAACAGTTTAGGGATAGGATATCGCACAAAGTTCTAGTATGTTGTGGACATGGACAGTGTCCATGACGCTTACTGGTGGCCAGGTGTCACTTGTGGTACTGATATCAAGGAAATATCTATTTCCTTGACATCTACCCTGTAGACTGAGACAGAATCATGACCCATAAGGTGCAGGAGAAGTCCATTTGTAGAATATGCTGATGGATATACTCTGCTGCTATATACAAAAGAATAGTTGAAAGACTGCTTTTGGATACCTCTTTTTCTCCTGTGTTTGTTTGCCCTAGTTGGTGGTTCTTTCCATTCTCCTTCATGGAGTTGTGGTCATTTTGATCCCTCTCTAGAATATCTTCTAGTAAACTGTGCAGCATTGGCTTTGTCATTATAAAATTCTTTAGTTCTTTGTCCTGGAAGTATTTCACTTCTCCATTATACTTGAAAGAGAGTTTTGCAGGGTATATCAGTCTGGGTTGGAGTTTATTTTCTTGCAAGACTTGTAGTGCTTTGTTTCATGCTCTTCTTGACTTGATCATTTGTAAAGAGAAATCTGCCATTATTCTGATGTATTTTCCTTTAGATATGATCTGTTTCTTTTCTCAAGTAGCTTTTAGTGCAGGGTTCCTATGCTGAATTTCTGGGATCTTGATTATTATATGTCTGGGTGTAGTTTTAATTGCGTTGATGTTGTCTGGAGTTCTATATGCTTTAGTTACCTGAATATCAGGTTGTTTCCCCATATTTGGGAAGTTTTCTGCTATTACTTCTGACCATATTCTTTTTATATCATTTGTATTGACTCCTTCTTTCTCACTGCTGCCTATTAATTTTACGTTATTCATCTTTGCATCATCTTGCAGATGTTGAATTATTGTTTCCTGCATCCTAGTTGTTTTTAAGAGATTTTTTCTTACCTTTTCACTAGCAGCAATGTTGTCTTCAAGGCCTGAAAGTCTGTTTTCACTTCCATTCAAATGGTTTTGTCATTGTGATTGAGGTTTTAATTTCCTGTGTAGCACTTTGAATCTGCTTCTTGTATTCCATTTCTTCCCTATGTTGCTTATTCAAGGATTTCATCATTTTTTTATTCTCCTCTATTTTTTTCATCAGTTTCTTCTTTAGAAGCACTTAGGGCTTATTTCATTATAGTTATCATTTCTTTTTTACTTCAGAAAATATTTCTGATCTCTATACCTTTTTGCATTGTTTCTTTACTTCAGGTGCTATTATTTCAGAGATTTTAGGTGTGTGATTTTCAGTTTCTTCTTCGCTATTGTCTCCTGCATTTGTTCTGGGTGGGCTTGGGACCTGAGAATGCAGTTTGTTTCTTTTCTTTGTCATTTTGTATAGCACTGTCTTCTGACCTTTGGTGTAGAGCTGTTGTATAGTTATTGCCTAGGCATCAGGTCCTGATCTACCAAGTTCAAACTCATCCAGGTAGGTGTGGCTTGAGTCTGGCTGCTGTGCTCCACTTCTTCCTGCTGCAGCCCTTGGAGATGAATGTGCTGTGCCACTCTGGCAAGATGTTCTGCTCCTGGATTAGCTGGGTGAGCCTCTCTGCAGGGAGTTCTGCCTCAGGGTTCCATACCAAACCTGTCTGATGGATGAAGTTCCACTCACATTCTGGGCCTGGGTGCTGGGTCAAATGAGTTTCTGGTTGAGCACCACTGGGGAAGAGCATCGGTTGTTAATTTCAGGGCTGACTGGGAGCTGCACTGCTGCCGCTACCCAACATCACAAGAAAGCATCATGCCACACAGCCTTTTAAAATTCAAAATTTAACATTCAGTTTCTGTGGAATGTGTATCATAAGGCTGAAAAGTCTTTAGGCGACCACTGTAAGTCAGAGGCTGTCTGTATCTGAATTTGTGAAGGATACAAGCATTTAGACCACAGTGATCTTAATATTATCAATAACTTTAATAAATATACAATGAATTAAAGTTTCCAATTCAGAGAAAAGTATTGTTAGACTAGATTAACAAAGATTCAGAATGCTTACAGAGTACATGCTATCAAAATAAGAGCACAGAAATGTTTAAAGTTAAAAAAGTAAAAATTATATACTATAAAAATGCCAAGGAAACAGTGTGGGTATAATAACATCAAACAAGGGAGCTACACACAGCAAAAGGCAGTGCCTGAATTAAGGACTTTATGTTCAGGAAAGAATCCATTGGAAACTATAGCCATCTAAGATGGTGGACACCTGATAAACTAGGGTCAAATTAGGAAAGAACCAGAAGTATAAATAGATGAATCCACAATTATTGATGAAGATTAGTGCAGCCATTTCAGGAACTGATAAAACAGAAAACATCTACAGTGAGATGTGAACAACGTAAGTAGTAAATGTATGAGGCCAGTCGACACGCAGTGCTTTACGCTCAAAATGCACCATAAAAATTATCTCCTAGTTTGTTTGAAATAATTAAAAAAGGGCCTGCAAGATGGTTCAGCAGTCTGAAGTGCCTGCTTAGGAAAGTTTAGTCAACCACAGGGACCGTGGTTCGATCACCGGCACCACATGCTGTGCCAGCCCCACCCCCAGGGCAGGCTGAGCTGACCATAACACAAATAAATAAAATAAGATTTAAAATAAAAAACTTTAAAAAATAACTTAAAAAAATCTACTGGGAAGTAAATTTTAACCAATTATTATTATTTTTTTTTTACCTTGTATTAAATCTTTTATAAAGTGTATTAAAATTCTTTTTTTTTTTGTATTTTAGGGAAGGGTCTACAGAGTGTTCAGGGTCTCACTACTAGATCAGACTCCCTAGTGATCTGCCTGTTTACAGCCTCCTAAGAGCTGGGATTACAGGTGTGCGCCACTACACCCAGTCTCAACTGCTGTTTCAGTGTGCTCCAGGGGCGGGGATGGCACGGCAATCCCAGGGATCAAACCCCCGGCCCCTGCGCCAGCTTGCAGGTGCTTTAATCCACTGAACTATTTGGTGGGCCTTTGAAATTCTCTATCATTATTTTTCTTTCTCTTTAAAATAAAAACACTTGCAGAGAAGGTTCCGTGAAGAATTAGAAGAGTTGATTTACAGAAGTTAGGAAAACAACCTCTGGGAAAATGCAAGGTTTCAACAGCTGAGAAATCAACCAATTCTTTTGAATTAAAATTTTATTGTCCACCATGTAACTAAAATGAAAATAGAAAATCTCCCAATGTTTGAAATGGCCAACTATCAGCATATATACTTACCTTCAATACACACATGCATACAGATGTGAATGTAAATATAATCTTTTTGCTTTCATAACATTGCTGGTGTTTCTTTATATCATGTTCTTTATGGACACAGTCTATGAATTTTCTGTCATTTTCTTCACTCAACACATGAAACTGCAGAAGTTTGGGTAATCTTGATTTTATACAAAGGGAATCATGAGTATTTCTGGACCCATAGGTGTCTTCCTCTGGTTACTTGGGATCTCTTAGTATATCAGACCCTCACTTTAACATGTACTGTAAAGGAACAGACGTGCTCTGTATTGGAGCTTTGCCTGCTTTTGAGACAGAAGGTTTATTAGAAGGTAGGACACAGAGTTTTATTGTATTGACTCTCCCAAGAGGGTGGTAGAGGGGGCAAGTAGGAATCAGAGAGACCCAATATTTAGTTTATTCCTCTCCTCGGAGGAACTGCTGGGGGTCTTAGATGACTCCACCTTTCTAGAGAAAGCAGCTGCGGTCCAGGAGACACAGTACTAACGGTGTGGAAACCTCTGCTGGCCTTTCCTTAGCAACCCCAGGAGGCTGGAGCTCTCATTAGTGGGAGAAGCAGGAGTGTGTGTTGGAAAAGCAGGAGAATGCGTTGAACCATACACGGCCTTGGGAGAGATGCTCATGACAGTGCCCTGGAAAGCCACGGAAACGCTAATCAAGTCTTTACACGTATTTTTGGAGACAGGAAAAAAGCCAAAATTGTCAGCCATTATTTGACACCAACAATCTCTGAACCTTTAAAGACTAGATTATTAGAAAACGAGTTACTTGCATTCAGAGAATAGCATTCACTTCCCCCTCCTGGGTAGCAACATGGTATTGGTGTGTAATTTCAAATTCCAAATTGCGTTTGTGGCACCGGATTTAAGACAAGGAATGGAAGTCTCAGCTGCATTATCTTCCTTTAAACACAGATTATCAGCACCTGAACGTTATTTTTTTTAAAATGTAACTCCTACCAGGAGAGCTTGCTATGATTTCAGATGGAGCGACATAAGGCTCCTGGAAGAAAGCAAAGAGCCCCTTATCTTTTGAGGGGTGCCGTTTTCTGCTCTTCAGAGCTGTTTTACTAGGTGCAGAGGCGGAGGGTCAGCGGGGAGCCGTCGCGGCTGCGCGGTTTCCGCGCTCCAAGGCGCGCAGAGAGGGACGCCAGATGCGCGGCTGCCGCCTCAGCGAGGAGGACACCAGTCCTTTCTGGCCTCTGGCTGTCTCCTGTCCTGACCTCTCCAGAGAGAGCGGACCCTTTCCCGAAGCCAGCCAGGTAAGATAAAGACTGATGCGTAGCGCGCTGTCACCGAGGGCGCGCGAACCTGGCGGGAGTGAGTTTGTCTCGGTGGAATTCAGGGAGTGACGCGAGTGTGCCGAGTGTTCCAAACGGGGGAGCCTGGCTTGCACGCTGGCCACCGAGAGCGAGGAGAGGTGTACGCAGCGCTCTGCTGTACCGAACGCGCGCAAGGAGAGGTCAACAGGTAGCCAGGGCGCTCGCGCGGAGAGGGCTGGGGCTGCAGCCTCCTCGCCAGAGCTGCTTGTCCAGGGGCCTAACTTGGCTTGTCTGCTCCGCTTTCCAGGCTCGAGAGTCCGCGGCCACCGTGGGCTGAGGGTGGCAGGCACGCTGCCGTCCTCGCCCCTCGGAAAGCCCGAAGCGAGCTAGAGCGCAGCATCCAGCGCCCAAGGGCGGTCCGCGCGGACGCGGAACTCACGCTCGGCCCTCCGCTCCCGCGCCCCGGCAGCGATGCGCAACTCCTCCTCCGCGGAGCCCGGCCCGGCCAACGCGTCCTGCCGGGCGCTGGTGCTGGGCTGCGCCAACGCGTCGGGCCCGGAGCCGCTGCCGCTGCCGCCCTCGCTGGCCGTGGCCGTGCCGGTCGTGTATGCGGTGATCTGCGCCGTGGGGCTGGCGGGCAACTCCGCGGTGCTGTGCGTGCTGCTGCGGGCGCCGCGCGTGAAGTCGGTCACCAACCTGTTCATCCTCAACCTGGCCGTGGCCGACGAGCTCTTCACGCTGGTGCTGCCCGTCAACATCGCCGACTTCCTGCTGCGGCGCTGGCCCTTCGGCGAGCTCATGTGCAAGCTGGTCGTGGCCATCGACCAGTACAACACCTTCTGCAGCCTCTACTTCCTGGCGGTCATGAGCGCCGACCGCTACCTCGTGGTGCTCGCCGCCGCCCGGTCCCGCCGCGTGGCCGGCCGCACCTACGGCGCCGCGCGCGCCGTGAGCCTGGCCGTGTGGGCGCTCGCCACGCTGGTGGTGCTGCCCTTCGCGGTCTTCGCCAGGCTGGACGAGGAGCACGGCCGGCGCCAGTGCGTGCTGGTCTTCCCGCAGCCCGAGGCCCTCTGGTGGCGGGCCAGCCGCCTCTACACGCTCGTGCTGGGCTTCGCCATCCCGGTGAGCACCATCTGCGTCCTGTACGCCACCCTGCTGTGCCGCCTGCGCGCCATTCGCCTGGACAGCCACGCGCGGGTCCTGGGCCGCGCCAAGAAGCGGGTGACCCTGCTGGTGGCGGCCATCCTGGCGGTGTGCCTGCTCTGCTGGACGCCCTATCACCTGAGCACCGTGGTGGCGCTCACCACCGACCTGCCGCAGACGCCTCTGGTCATCGCCATCTCCTACCTCATCACCAGCCTGAGTTACGCCAACAGCTGCCTCAACCCCTTCCTCTACGCCTTCTTGGACGACAGCTTCCGCAGGAACCTGCGCCAATTGGTGGCCTGCCGCGCCCGCACTGACGACGCCTGAGGACCCCGCGCGCTCGCAGCTCTGCACCCTCCCTGCCCTCCGCAGCCCGGCGGGAGGCGCCCCGGAGCGGCCTTGGGGTGCCGAACCTTGCTAGGGCTGCGGTTTCCCCGCCCCGACCCAGGCCCATTGACGGGGTAGCTGCAGCCGCGCCCCTTACGCTGCTGTCCAACCCTCGTGTGTCGCCCTGTGCGAGTCGCACTGCGCCGGAGAATCTCAGCCGATTGCCTGCAGAAGGAGAATGGCAAGAGGTGAACTCCGAACTTGCGGCACCGCTGACCCTGCAAGTACCCAGGCCAGGGCAGCTGGCCCCTGGGATTAGACTCAGCCCCCCTCAGCCCTCCAGGAGCGCTGCCCCAGGATGTCGCAGGCCCCCAGCGCCGGCCGGCTCTGTGCCTGCTTCCGCGCTTTGCTTCTTTGCTTTTGGCATTGACTGTAGTTGGGGAAGACCCCGGGCCTTGTCCACACGTTCTCCTCCCTGCGTGCTAACTCCGGGGAAAGAGGAAAAGCACACGCACACCTCTCCAAGGTTCCCTTTCACTTAGGTCTCGCCCCCAAAGCGCTCTGTCCCCGTTTTTCCCTTTCAGAAAGAACCAGGAGGATTTTGGGGGACCGCCAGGATTCTTCGAAACAACTCAATGCACTGTGATGTGGGTCTGCATAACCGCGCTCCCCGTCCCAACCTCTTCATCTTTGCCTTTTGCCCTTCCAACCCCAATCTTCCTTCGTTGAGAAGCAGCGGCCAGGAGTCTGGGCCTTGGCGTGAGATCCCGCCCGCTTCCAAGCTGGGGGCTCAGCTTAGGGTCTGGCGCTGCGCCTTGCTAAGGCCCTTTACTCCTTTATCATCGCTGCTTCCTGAAGCAGCGGGTCCTACCTACCCCCGGGCGGCCCTCCTAGGACGTGGACACTCCCTTTAGCACCTGTTCGTGCCAGCACTGTTTTTGGGGACTAGAAACTGCATAAATAACGTGTTTGTCCTAATCGCGTAAATACCTTTAAAGATGTAAGGAAATAAGAATTGTGATCCACTTCCCTTTATGTTCTCCTCCCCCCTATACTGACATTGTCGTAGGGAGAACTCGGAAGCTAAGATGACAGAAGACCCCAGGTTTTCCCCGGCTGACACCTTTCTACCTTTATTCCGTAGGCCCCATGACAACCCAGTAGCAATTTGCTCCATCTAGTAAATATCTGGCTGTGGACTCATCAGGGAGGCCGGCTAGTACCTGCTTTTATTTTATCTCTACTTATGGGCGACAAAATTGGATGAAGACAGGATAGACAGTTGGGTGTGACCGGTCCTTTGTGATGTACACCTCAGACACGAGGCCAGCACTAAGCACACTCTGGTCATTGACCACAGTGCTTCACAAGGTTTTGTTATTCAGTACAAATTCTAAAAAGACATGAAAATTTCTAGAAAATGTTTCCTATGGTAATGTTTCTTACACATAAAGAAGAAAGGGTAATTTTGTTTACCGAGGTTGGCACTTTAAATAAAGTTCTCAATATTTAGGTTCAAAATTTCTTAAAAAGACATGGGGAGGAGAAATACCAGCCCTTGGTGTGGGGAAGCATATGCCTTCCTTCAACTTTGCCACATGGGAAGTGCTTCCTTAGCTCTCAAAATCAGTAGGAACAGTGAGATAGTACATAGCCATTAGTTTAGAAAATGTTAACTTAGAAGCTTTCTGCCTTGGGTGTAAAGGGTAGTAAGCTTTTTAAAACAAAGTTTTACAGATTTTCCTTAGAACTCGCTGTCTTTGTTTATGAATCCTGTATAAGCTTTCAAAATTAGAGCGTTAGACTTAGGAGTGACTTTTCAATTATCCAACATGATAGACAAAGACTGAAGGAAATATGCACAAACACAGCCAGATGCAAGCGTCTCGATTCAGAACTTCATCCGTCCTCACAAACTCAGTCACTGGTCATGGACTAGAGGAATCCTTGAGCAATCTGCCGTCTACTGCATCATCTGCTTCATGGATGGACCTGAAGCTGTCTTGGAATCTGTGGAGGCGACTGTTGGCAAAACCAGAAACACGGGGACTGGCATCGTTCTGTGACCCAGAGCACGGGATGGGGCTGCAGCCTAGCATACATGGGGGATTACACAGGACGCGGTCATGCTGGCTTCCTAAAGCACTGGTTCAACTGTGGCATCGTGTCTACACTACTATCTTTCCTGTGTGCATGTAAGGGGCCAGACTGCATGGCCTCAACCTCCTTATGCCCTTAGTAGTAAGTAGAATAAACATGTACATAAACCATGCAAAAGCAAAGTTTATTTGCAGCATTATCCTGAAAAGGGTTTCATTTCGTGTTGAATTCTTGCAGTCTTTGTGTAAGCTGTTGTTTGGTTTTACCACTTCTGATATGTAAAATGTTCATTTAGTCTGACTTAACTTAGTATAGTCAGGGGCCGGGGAGATAGCTCTGTGGCACAAGTGCCTGCCTGGCAAGTGCGAAGTCATGAGTTCAAACCCCAGTCCTGCCAAAAAAAAAAAAAAAAAAAAAAATAGTAATAATAATAATAATTTAGTATAGTTGCATGATGTGTTTATGCTTTTTCTTGTGAGATACAAAAACCTTGTCTGTCCATTGTGGAGGAACTCAGTTTAAAATAAAATCTAAAGCATTGTGTGTTGTAAGTGCATGTTCTATTTCCTAAAATATAGTATCTATAATTCAGTCACCTTAGCATTTATACATTAATAATTTGTAAAGACATTGCATTCTTGGAAAAGTAGCAATGAATCTAATACGTGGCATCTAACAAGCAGCAATGAATAACCAAGTATCTGGGTGAGCAAGATTAAGAAATCCTTCCCCCTACTAATGTGGCTCATGATGAACATGTTGCTAGGGAGCTGGTTTACATATAGATTCCAGAACTTATGTCAGGCAGAGAAAGTTTTTGTCACACAATCACAATCCCCTCTTCTTGAGTATGTGAGCAGCTGTGTGGAAGGTGAAGGAAAGAGAAATTGATTAAAGAGGCACAGGAGTGACCTCCGAGTGAGC
The DNA here is from genome assembly GCA_004027915.1 of Capromys pilorides. Lineage (NCBI taxonomy): Eukaryota > Metazoa > Chordata > Mammalia > Rodentia > Capromyidae > Capromys > Capromys pilorides. The sequence continues at coordinate 3,376 of PVKN010031682.1, read as the reverse complement.
AAAGCAGGGAATCTTATCTGGTAACCCACGACTCACTGTGAACCTTCCATCCTCAGGAACGTGGTTGGAAAACATCAGTAATATCCATCATGGTCCCTCACGGGTAGCCATCACCTGTACTTATCATGCATGGTAATGAGACAAATTTGCACGTTGCGGTCCCTTGCTAGGACAGCTCAGAATCTGACACTTTGATCCCCATTTCATGCACGAACAAAATGAGGTACACAAACAAGATGAGATACACACTTTAAAGATGTGGTTCAAATATTGTAGGGGCATGGATTCAGCAAAATAATCCAATATAGTCGAATAGCACATAATAGCAGTGGGTTATGAGCAGAGCTGGCAGTGTCAGAAGCTGTTGACTTGAGCCTTTTGCAGCTCGGCATATTAATATAGTTTTACTTTTTATACCTGGTGGTTAGACTTTTCTGCTGGACGGTTAATGTACTTATAATATTTGAATGGCAGTGGAACACCCATCTTTGACAAAACAAAACAAAAAAGGGTGACATAAATGAAGGACCATTTTGTAGTGAAAAAATATATATCTATATACAAAATAGTTAGGCTAGATATATAGCTGCTTTCTCTTAGTTCAATGGGAAGAAAAATTTGTACAAATAGTGTTTAGGTAAGATATCATGTCTGCATCTTGTGCTCTGAACAACTACTACGAACACAACAATATGCATGGTATTAATTATTGTAACTGTCCTACTAACCTGTTTTGAAACTGTCTCAGTGCTATTTGTTTCTCATTAAAATTAATTAAAAAAACAAAACAAAACAAAATAGAATGATCTGTGCAGTCCAGCTAGATCTGCTTTTGTTGTTTGTATTTGTTTTGGTGTATCTGAAGCAAACTTACATAATTATAATAAAGTTAGCAAGGCCTTTAAAAAAAAAAAAAAGACAAGGGTCAATTTACCTAGGCATGTATAGACCAATCAAGACTTCTCAGAGCTCCTATTCTTGAAATGTTCCATACAGTTTCAGCAGGGTGGGACTTGGTTGTGATGTGTGACTTGGAAATGTTAAACTACGGAAACCATTGGTAGCTTTAAAGTACTGAGTGGCTTAAGCAAGTTATGAATGTTATATCATGAAAAAGGTAGGAGGGGTAGATTTAATAACAGGATTTAAGGACTGGGGAATGTGGCTCAATGTACAGTGCTTTTCTAGCTTACATAAGGCTCTGAGTTTGATCCCCAGCACTGAAAGAGGAATTGAGGGAAGGAGAGAGGGAGAGAGAGAGGGAGAGAAAGAGAAAGCAAGAAAGGGTGGAGGAGCGAAAAGGACATGGAGATTCTGCTGTCTGAAAGCTTTGCAAAGCATATGGAGTTGTTACAGGTTGTATAAAAATAACTTGACCAGAGCTGGCCAAATTCCTGGGCTGTAAAGGCGTTATGGGCACTGCACCCTCTGCACATGAAGGTGTGCTCCACGTTCAGTCTTTAGGCCAAGGAGCACTGGCGACACCCCTATGTTACACAGAATAGAATTTTGAAGGCTGGCTCCTTGCTTGCTCCTCGTACAAACGTGCATCAGTCTCCCTCCAGCGGCCTTCAACCTTCGCTCTCTCAACCTCCATGGCTCAGTGGGCCCTCTAGGGTGCTCTGAAGGCAAATCAAACTGGATAAAGAGGTGCGTCCTTCTGTAATCATTTCTGCATCCTGTTGCTCTCTTTCTCTGTCTGTCTCTGTCTGTCTCTGTCTCTGTCTCTCTCTCTCTCCAGGCTTTCAAATCCTACTGCTGTCTTTCACCTCTATCGCCACTTACCCAGTTCTCCTTGTTCATTTCAAATTGCTTTCCTCCTTAGTATAATAAAAGAAAAAAGCCATAATTACTATAATCTAATGTTGGAATTCATATATGTGGATACACACACACACACACACGTGTGTAACAGGTCTGACAACATTTTTGTCAGCCATCCATTAGTCCAGAGCTCAGTAAGAAACCAGGTGCTTGGAAGGAGCTTACTGAACAGGGGCAGATATGTCACAGAAGTATACCATGTCTTGGAAAACGGTGATCAATTCAAGTAATGTTACGGTTTGTGTGCCGAGCTTCCCCCAAAACCTCATACATGCATAGGTGAATAATGGGGCGTGACAGCTGGATGTGAGGTTGGAGGTGCAGCCTGGGTCGCGGGGGTGTGACACAGGAGATATAGCTCTCCGCCCTTTCCCTTGATCTGTCTCTGCTTCCTGCCTGCCACACCAGGGGCTGTTCCTCCTCTGCCATTCCCCTCTGGCACGCTGCTCTGCCTCAGGCACAGCCAACTATGGACTGAAATGTCTGCTGCTGTGTTTCAGTGATGAGAAAATAACTAAGCCATAATCTAAAATACTAGATTTCTCTGACTACAAACATTTTCATGGCCGGAGATACTTCATCTATCTGTCAAGAGCACAGACAGCCTGCAGACAGACTCTGCTTCCCCATCCCCAGGCACAGCACGCAAAGCACATTCCACATCCACACGGACCCAAGCTACCTTTGCAGCCCACCAAGCTGGGTTCTACAGACTGTGTCCAATAGCAGCGTTCCTAGAGCTCCCAGGGGAGCCCCAGAATGAGACCCATGGGACAAAGCCACGCAGACATTTGACAACCAAGAGAAGAGGAAAATAAATGCTCTTCCTATGGTCTGAATGTTCACATGTTGGAAACTAGGTCCTCAGTGTAATGGAACCTAGAGGTTCATTCACTCCTCTGGGAGTTAATTCAGCTGGGGGGTGGGGAGTAGGGTGGGGGGGCTTGGCTCTCCTGAACAGCTTAGTGAGTTAATGATTAACAAGTAGACAAGTGACCTAGACTATTCAATGCAGGGTCTCAGGAATGGTTTTGTTACTAAAGAGAGACCAGTCTGACGTGTCCCATGTGCTCTCTATCATGTCAGGACTCCGGAGGAGGCCCTCAGTGGGTACGGGAGAGGTGGCCATGCCACATTTTTTCCTTTATCAATGGCCTGGTCTCAAGTATGCTGTTGTAGCAATGAAAAGCAAGCCGAGACAGCGTATCACTGCATCCCACTGAGGTACGGGAGTCAGTAGGGGAAGGCCTGAGAAACCCGGCTCCATTTTGCTTCCTCATCCCAGTGTTAGTCGAAGAATTGACTCCAGCGCCTGCTTGCAACTGATCTGACTCAGGCAATTGCATTTTTTCTTTCCTAATCATTGCTTAAGCTATATTTTATAATAAAATAACAGCGTACCAATGACAGATATTACTGTCTAAAGTATCAAAATATCTTTTAAGTCCCCAAGGAGTAAGTTTTTACTGGTTGTAGGTTTACGTTTAATCATAAAGAATTATTTCTTTGTCTTCTTGCCATGCTGCAAAGCTTTTACCCCAGCAATATAGTG
>PVKN010031681.1:0-12440 GCA_004027915.1 Capromys pilorides | reverse complement strand
TTTTTTTTTTTTTAATTTCTTAAAGTATAACAAATATAAGACAATTGAGTAAATATTTAACTTGTATCTTTCTGGGGAAAATTTTTTGTGCAACTTCAAAAACCAGAAAAATAAATGATTTGAGTAATAGCACCCTCACTGCAGGTCCCATGAATAAAGGCAACACAGTGTGAACATACCCTGACAATGATGCCCATCCGCTTGCTCTCTGAAGTGAAAGGGAACATCTGCAGGATGCAGTAGGTCAGAACTTGGCCACTGGGAGTCTTCAGCTGCATGGAAGTAAGGTCTCTGCTGACCAGAGTGAGACCGACGCTCTCTGTCCACCGTACCAGTGCAACCTGAAGAGATCACAGTGTGAGGTCTGACTGCCTGGTGGATGCTGTGCAGGAATGGCACAGCCCTTGGCGTACAGAAAGCTCACCAAGACATGTTAGATTAAGAGGAACTTGTAACTTTGTGGCCACTTCACATGTATAGTTCTGAATGACACTTCTGCAGTGTACAACAGCAACATGGCAAAATGTTTCTTGGCCTTACTGTTTAAAATATACTTTTATATTCATCATATAAAGACTTCTTTGCAATCTGTGCTGAATGGCTCCCCAGAATGAGACAAGTTTAAACTCTAGAAGGGAGCCCACACCAGCCAGTCTCAGGGCACAGGCAAGGAGTTACATAAGATCAATTTTTCTCTACTTAGCCTGCACTATAACGGCCCATAACTCAGGGGAATCCCAAATTTCCTGTTCAAGGAGATTATAGGGCCACAGAGGAAAGTGATCAATGATGTACAATGTGACTAAGGAGAGTCACCTAAAGAGATAACATTCTCTCAGGCTTTCACACAGAATAAATGGGTCAAGCAATGGCCATGATTCATCCAGATGGCTGACACTGACAGAAGTCCTGCAAACTGCAGTATATAGTTTCAGGGTAAATCCTGAGGGGACCTGATTGACCTTGTCAGATACAAAAGTTACATTTATTTGTAACATAGATCTTGCTTTACCTTGATCTTAACCATCCAGCAGAAAAGTCTAACCACTAGGTATAAAAAGGAAAGCCACATTAATATGCTGAGCTGTAAAAGGCTCAAGTCAACAGCCTTTGATAATGCCCGAAGAGCTGATAAGCCACTACTTTTATGGACTATTGGACTACATATACAGTAACTTCTCTTTGTGCAACAAAAAGAACTGTACTAATGATGTTTAGATAAGAAATCATGTCTGCATCTTGTACTCTGAACAATGAAGACAGCAATATGCAATGTATTAATTATTGTAAAAAAAAAAATTAAAACCCCAACAAAATTTTCTCTACTCAGATTCTAGGGCTCCATGAAGGAGCAAAAAGTTTGAGTTATTCATCTAGACATTTTTCTAACATGGAAGTGATGGGTCTGCACCCATATGAGTCTGCTGGGTCATCATGCTGGCCAGATAGCATGGCATGGGTATCCAAGACCAATGATGAGCCAGTCCTAGACTGACTTCTCCCCCTTGGTTAACCTCAAACTTCCTTCTTAATCCCCCTTGCCCGCCCCTAGCACCAAGTCTTCCCTGATCAGCACCTGTTACAACACTATTGTCCATACAAGCTCCACCCCAAACCCAGCTCAATAAATTCTTTGCCTTCTTGACTCCTCCCTGAAGGTTCTTGCTTTTCTTTGGCAGTCCTCCCACTCCAATCAATAAAGGATTTCTTTACTTCTCTCCTGCTTCTCTTTTGCTCCAGAGAAAGGAATCTTATAAAAACAAAAGCTGGTGGCTGGTTAATCAACTTCATAAATGTCTACGTAAAATAATGGCTAATGTAAAGGGGACAAAACAGCAAAGAACCAGATGGCAGGCCAGGGTGGTGAGCCAGACGTGTGCTGTCCACCCTGTCCTTACTCAGCTGAGGCTTAACTTCCTTCTCTGTAATATGGAAAACATGCTGACTAAATAAGAGGTAAGTAAATTCCCTGGCATATGCAGGTACCCAAAAGTAGGAGCTAATGATAAAAATTTAAAAATGAGAAATAGAAGAATAATTTAATGCTTATTCTATAAAAACAGCATTTTATTACAATAAACATTCTTTGAAAAGTCCTTAAAAGTTTCATTACAAGATATTAATTAGCTAATGCATGATATACTAATCCCATGAGCAGTTAAAGCAGCACCACCTAATGAGACCATACTATTTACAATACAGCAATGCTATCACAGAGATTAGAGCGTTCATCAGACAGATGGCTCAATAAAACCACAATTTCTTCAGTGATTTTTCCAAGGTCAGCCCTCCTTTGTCTGGATTCTCCAGGCATGGCTTGTCACCTGCCAGTAATGTGGACATCTCTAGGGTCTGTGGTGGCTTCTTCCAAGCCCAACTCTCACAAGGCAGGGTGAGCTCATCTTTACCTTCAGGTCTCACCAGCACATATACTTTCAAGAATTTATTTTAGGTTCTGAGAATTCAAATCACTTCAAGAACATTTTAAATTCTGTGTCCAGGACTAAATTATGAATTTAGTCTTAGTGTTTTGTGAATATCCATTCAAGGATAAGTCTATATTCTTACAGAGAATGTGCAGTAAGTTCTCAACAGCTGTGGTTCTAGGCTGACTGAATCAGGTTCTGGAGTTTGGGGAGTAGCTGTAACCACTTAAAATTCCAGTTTCTTCATCTGTACAAGGGCCAGATTAAGGCCAACTTTCAGGCCACTATGGTGAAAGACATGACAGAAGAGCAACCAGCAGCTATACTGTTCAGTGTACTGAAGTTACTGGTCAATTGTGTTATCTTTAGCCCTTTCTCACAGAAGCTATTAAATTCTCTCAGGCAGACTATGAATTATTTTTAGAATCAGGTTTTTAAGCAACTTCCCACAAACCCAATTGAAGAATACTTCCAGTGAGATTTCTAGAATCTGGAGAGCTGTTTCCTTGCTTTTCATGTTGAGAATTCCTAGTGCGCAGGGCATAGGAGAGGAGGTGTCAGGGACAGTAGGACAATACCATTCAAGCTTTCTAGGATTGTACAAATGGAGAAGTAGGAGTGGAGCTGAAAATCAGTGTGCCAAATGCCCTGTGCTATGTAAGATGTTTCCTCACTTCTCATGGCCATCTACCAGCATGACTAAAAGTCAACATGCAGGCTTTTTTCTGAAGAGATCTGCAGTGAACACCCTGAACTCCACTCAGGTACTCTAGTGGTTCTTTTCCAAACATCTGTTGGATTTCAAAATGGAATAAACTAGACACAGAGGCCTGTGGTTTGGGAATAAAGGCACATACGTATTCAGGCATTTAAAAATTATTATAGTCATAAATTATATGTAGATGATGTAGCAGAGGAAAAAAAAAACTATTAAAACTTTCTAATCCTCTAAACAGTTTACATATTAGGGTTACCCTACAATAAATAGAATAAAATACTTTCAGAAAATCAAGACTGAGAATGAAATTATGATTCTTTCTTTTTCTTTTCTCTTTCTTACTTCTTTCTTTCTTTTCTTTTCTTTCATTCACAAAAATCAGAAATGTAAAATAAGAACAAAAGCAGGGCTGGGGAGATAGCTCTGTAGTCTAAGCACCTGTCTGGCAAGTGCAAGGACCCAGATTTGATCCCTGGTACTAAATGCAATGCCATAGTGCTGGTTACTGAAACCAGGTGTGGTAGAGCATGTCTGTAATCCCAGTGCTGTGAGTCTGAGCTGCGTAAGGAAAACCTGTAATAAATAAATAAATAAATAAATAAATAAACAAACAAATAAATTAAAAAATATAAAAATTTTTATAAAATCAGAAATGTATTCCTGTAAAGAAGAGATAACTTTTCTCATTTCAGTTTTTCATCTGTGCCCCAGGAAACAGGAAACAAGATGAAGTACCATTTGTTATTTCCAAGTGACACATAATTAGCCATACCTATTGGTAGGAAGGAAAAAAAGAAGGGTGAGACACTGCATACAACACACACATAGGGTATCAGGAGTTCCTGTCTAGAGCCTGGAGAGGCTCAGAGGCTGCAGCAGAGAGCTGGCTGGCCTGTTCTGCTGCTTTTATTGTCCCTGCAGTTATCTCCAACCTTACCCTCCTACCTAGCCTCTGGTTCATTTCACAACTGCACTACTGAGTGCAATTCAAAGCATGCATTATGAATGAACACGCACAGTGTCTAAATTTCACAAATAAAAATATACATTTATTAAGAACATTGTGCAGTTGATATTAAAATGTCAAAGGATTTAATGTATTGGATTATTTTGCTTATAAGCAATACAGTAAAATTTATCAGTTTTCTTATGTAGGAGAAAAGCTACATCAGATCTCTTTAATTTACCCAATAGGTAAGTTCAGGTAAGTTCTGTGGTATACCTGTCTCCACTCACAGGACTAGAGGAACTATTACATTTTACTCTGTGTTTACTATGTGACTGGAAAATTAGATGGTGTCTTTACACAAGTGATACCTCTTGGTATCTAAACATCGTGATCAAATTGGAAAATATACACAACAGACTAGAATATGAAATTTAACAAAGTATGCTTGAATATAAGCAAGACTAAGAAGGCCCTGACCTTGTATTGTATGCTAGGAGGGTTAAATCACACCTGAAATACTCTGTTATATTTGAGAGTATACAGTTACGGGAGAAATCCAGAATTCTACATGAGAAAGCATGAAGCTCCTTATTCTTAACATGTAATTAATGTTTTCTCCTTTTATGGAAAATAAATGAAACTTGTTTATTTTTGTGCATTTTGATGGTCTTTAGAAAGATGTTTCTTCCCAAAATATGAATTACATACATAGTAATAGAATGCTTAATGTTTATCAAATAGTGTGAGAATTCCTTTTCTCCTGGGTTTCACGTTTTGTGAGAAATAAGTGAAGGACTTACTCTTAGGATGGGAAGTCACTAAGTCACATTAACTAGAGCCCTGTCATGTCCTCCTGAGGTAGGGATACAAGACTCAGAAAACTCCTACTTGTGGGACTCAGCTGAGTGAAGGAAGATGTACCCAAGAGAATATTAAATGAGTTTCAATAGCCCACGTTTCAGGGGGTGGTTTGTCATGCAGCAACAGCAGCAGGCATCCACCCTCTCGACACTGGTGTTCTGCTGGTGAGGACTATGCACTAAATGTTAAATGGTGCGTCACCAGTGGAGCTGGAATTAGAACTCTTACTCTGAGTCTCCAGGGTGTTACTAAGAGACCAAAGTGCACTAAAAACCTAAAATCATCCACCAATGATCCAATACTGTAATTTAGAATGTCAGCAACATACTCTAAATTATAGCACCGAAAAAAAAAATACACATGGATGTCAACTGAACTGACTCCTGTCTAAAGGAAGAGCATATTTCTATAAGACTGGCTTAAGTCTAAAACAAGAATGACATTCTGTACTGTTTTTCCCCTAACACATCTCCATATGCTATAAGTGATCTAATATTTCCAAGGTTAATTTTCAATTTACATAGTGAAAGGTTACTATTACATTGTGACCTGTAAATTGTATCTTTCGGTGTATACCCTATCATCTCATAGTGCCCTACTGTAGTCAGTCAGGACGCATTCTATATTTGGTGACTCACATCTGTTTATTATTTAGTTTATGCTTGATTTCACAACCCTTGTAAGTTAGCAGCTTATAACAAAAGTCACATTTGCTTCATATAACTAGACCAGCATTCTGTTCAACTGTTTTTAACCAGTAAATATACTGAAAAAGAGTATTCAAAATTTTCACAAAGTAGATGCTTTAATTATTGTCTTTCTTAATGCAACTTGCTTAAGTGTTGGGAAGAATTCTAACAATACAAAACTAAGCATTTTAGGATTAGGCATATAAACAAATGAAAATGCAAATAAAAACATGTAGCACATTCCAAGTATTTGGTGTGACTTAATATCTATGTATTCAGGATCACATACAGGCCTGGACCTCCTTACTCAAATCAGGCAAGTCTAAATGCTGTGACTCAAAGAAGGTTAACCCAATGATACTAGCAGGTCTCCAGTTCTGGGTTCATATTTCCACGAGCTGGAACCAACAATCACACAGCATAACTGCCCCATGGGGCAGCTTGTACCACTGTTGTTACAAACAAATCTAGTTACCTTTATCAGTCTTTTTACTAATCAAATTAAATCAGAGCTGCCTGTAAGTTAGACACATGAATTAAATCAGCTACCTTGCAATGGGACATGAATTACAGCCCAGTCTTTGCATATGATACTATTCCCACCACCTAATACTGAAGGTTGAACTCAGGAACTTGTGTACTAGGCAAATGCTTTACTACTGTGCTTTCTAATAGTCAGAGTTTTATTTAAGAAACAAATACAAGACAAGGTACATGAATGTATAAGCAATTGCAAGATTGGCTTGTGATGGCCAGCCACAGAGCTGCATGAGGAAGCATGCAATGGAGTATTACTCTGCACACTGGAGACGAAGGATTCAGAACAAGGTCTGGAGCTCACTGCAGGGTCCGTGCAAGTTCCCATCAAAATGCCAAGGGGTCTGTGACAGAAAGCTGATAAGACTATACTGGAAGGCTGAAGGATCTAAGGCAGAAGCCAAAGAGAGCACTACAGAGCCAGGATACGGTGTTCAAGCTAAAGGCAAAGACTGATCATTGGTTAAGATGTTTTCCCAATTTCTGGGTTGTCTTCTCACTCTGTTGGTGATTTTTTTCTTCTTTTTTCATGCAGAAACTTGTCAATAAGATGAGATGGCAGCTGTTGATTCTTTACAGTATTTCCTGTGTTTGGTTTTTGCTCATGAACTGTCTACCTACCACTATGTCTTCAAGGTTTCCACCTACTTTCTCTTCCAGGAGATTTAGTGTTTTTGCCTTAATGTTTAGATCTATAATCCATTTTGACACTAATTTAGTGCATGGTGATAGACCCAGGTCTAGTTTTAGTTTTTGGCATGTGGAGAGTCAGTTTTTCTAGCACTACTTATAAAGAGACCATCTTTCTTCCAGTGAACATGTTTGGCCCCTTTGTCAAAGGTAAGATGCAGTATTTTTATACAATGCAGTCTTACTCAGCTATAAAGAAAGACAAGCTCAAAGCCTTTACAGGTAAGCAGATGCAAGTAGAGGCTACACTCATAAGTGAAAAAAATCAGATCCACATGTGTAAATATTGTATTGTCTCCCTAGTGTACAAACACAAAAAAGAAATAAAAGCTGAAAAGTATGATATAATAAAACAGAGAAACTGAACTTAAGGATGTGACAATGACGATCAGAGAAATGAGAAAGAATAGGAAGGGGGAAAACATGCAAGTATGTGCACAGGATGGCTGAGACGATTGTACTAATAATTTCCATCAGGCTTTTGAAAATAAGTCAATGTTTAGAATTTTCACCTTGACTATGTTGATATTTACAACCTAAGCAATGACATCGAGGACAGCAATGTGTAACATAAAACCACACTTGAATATGTCTCATCTTGGTCTTCTAAATGTGTACTGTTTCTAATGTCTTATCAATTATTAGTATACTCTCATTAAAATATTTATTTTTTTATTTATTTTACTTTTAATAAGAAATAACAATGTATAACAATGTGACAGTTTTAAAACACGTTAGTAGTACACTTCTTGTATACAGCATATTGTTGGGTTTTGCTTCCTTATCCACTCTGCTAGTCTATTTCTTTTAATTGGAAAAGTGAGTCCATTAACATTGATGGTTATGATTGAAATGTATTGACTTATGATTGACATGACTTTTATTTACTACTGTTTACCACTTTTTCTCCTGTGTTTAATTGGTTGCTCTACTTGGTGGGATCTTTCTGTTCTCATTTGTTGGTCCCTCTCTAAAATGTTTTTTAGTATTCTGTGTAGTGTTGGCTTTGACGTTATGAAATTCTTAAGTTGTTCTTTGCTGTGGAAGTATTTCACTTCTCCCTCATACCTGAAAGAGAGCTCTGCTGTGTATAACAGTCTGGGCTGAAATTTGTTTTCATGGAGGACTTGAGGCACTCTGCTCCATGCTCTTCTTGATTTCATGGCTTGTGAAGAGAAATCTGCCATTATTTTGATGGGTTTTCCTTTAAATGTGACCTGTTTCTTTTTCTCTAGCAGCTTTTAGTACGTTAGTCTTCTGCTGGATTTCTGGGATCTTGATTATTGTATGTCTTGATGTGTTTTTAGTCGGGTTGATGTGATTTGGAGTTCTGTATGTTTCAGCTACCTGAATATCTGATTGTTTTCTCATACTTGGTAAGTTTTCTGCTATTACTTCTGCCCATATTCTTTTTATATCATTTGTATTGACTCCTTTCTCGTTGATTCCTACTCATCTCATGTTGTTCATTTTTGCATCATCTTGCAGATGTTGAATTATTTTTTCCTCCATAGGAGATCCTTTCTTACCTTTTCACTAGCTGCAACTGTATCTTCAAGATCTGAAATTCTATCTTTACTTTCGTTCATACGGTTTTGCCAGCTTGTGATTGAGATTTTATTTTCTTGTATATCTCTTTGAAACTGTTCATTGCAATCTACTTCTTTCTTATATTGCTCAGTCAGGGAATCTATCATTTTTCTATTCTCTAATTTTTTATCAATGTCCTCTTTAATATTACTTAAGTCTTTCATTATAGTTATCCTTTCTCTCTTTAGTTCAGAGATTATTTCTGCTCTGCACTCATCCTTACCTTTCTGCAGTTGTTCCCCCACTTTAGACGCTATCAATTTAGAGATGTCTCTTTTTTCTTCAGAGGTTATTTCCGTTCTGGTTTCCTCTACACATTTCTACAGTTATTTTTCCACTTCAGATTCTATTAATTCATGCATTTCTTTTTTTAATTCAGATGCTATCTCTGATCTGAGTTGTTCTGCATGTTTCTGCACTTGTCTGTCTACCTCAGATGCTGCCGATTCAGAGGTTTTGGCTGCATGATTCCCATTTTCTTCCATGGCAGTGTCTCCTGTATTAGTTCTGGGTGGGCTCGGGATCTGAGATTGCATCTTACTCCTTATCTTTATCATTTTGTATAACAGTGATCTCTGCACTTTGGTGAAGTTATGCCATTAGCGCCTAAGGGAGTTTGGGTCCGGATCCACCAAGCTTGTTCCCCTCCAGCCGTGCCTAGCTACAGGTTGAAGCTTGGGTGGCTGGCTGCCTCGAGGCCCCGTGGGTCAGGGCTGTGGGTGGAGTCGGAGCTCCAACGAATGGACGCCAGACGCCAGGCTGGGAGTGTCTTTACCTGATCACTCTGGACCGGTCCCAATGGTGGATGGAGTTTGCGGGATGGACTGGGCTGGGGGCTGCAGCCTCTTTATCCGGTCGCGTGGCGTGGCCAGTCCTAATAGTAGTACATTTCGATATTTGATACAATGCATATTGTTGTTCTCCTATTAGTTATACAGAGTACAAGATGTAGATGTTATAATTTTTCAAATCATTATTGGTACAACCAAATTTCTTCTCATTGAAGAGAAAGTAGTTGTATACATAATCTAATGTTCAATAATCACACTGGGTTATTGGTAAAACTGGCAATGTTGGAAGCTGTTGATTTAAGCCTTTTTCAGCTTGGCATTTTAATCTAGCTTTCCATTTTATGCCTTGTGGTTAAATTTTTCTGCTGGGTGGTTAAGGGCAAGTTTAAGCATGACCTGTATAGCAAAACATGTAACTTTTGTATCTCTCAAGGTCAGTCAGATCCCCTCAGGATTTACTTTGGAATAAAATATTTTTCTAAAAAAGAAACAAAAACAAAGATAACAAATTAAGGTCTTTTGAGAGTGGTAATATTCAATTATTTGTCCAGTCTTGCATAACTACATCTGTTAACCTCAGCAGCAGATCTGATGATAAAAATAGATAGCAGAACAATCATTGTTAATTAGCTATTCTTGTTTTGAAAATCTATAACATATGTATTATGTACCGTTTCTGTCTTTGTTTCTGCCATTTGCTTTTGTTTTTAGTCTTCATGGCTTTTTTTTTTTTTTGCCAGACCAGGGATTGAACTCAGGGCCTTGCACTTACTTGCCAGGTAAGCACTTATTCTACTGATTTACTCCTTAAAATAAAATAAAATAAAATTAAATTAAATTAAAATAAAGGCAAAGACTGGAACTCCTCCCAAGAATGGAAGCCAATCCATCCTTTCTCACTTCCCTTTTATACCACACAAGTAATGAGCCACTCTAGGGTGGGTCCTCTACCCTAGAACTTGCTGATTCAGTTAAGCTTCTAAACTGTTCAAGTTGATACAACCAATTAACCACTCCAAACTTTGATATCTTACTTGATAGTTTGGAATATATTTAGTGAAGATTTGAATAGTAAAGGAAATCCCCAGAGATTTCCTTGTGTATATCTGAAATATTTATGTGGTGTTCTTTTTATTTTATTTTATTTTTCTCCTGCCTCAGATTTATTCATACAAAGAGTACAGGAGGACACCAGCCTCCCCACAGATGGTACCCCAGGAGTCCTACCAGTCCTTCTGTTTTTTACATCAGCACGTAAGAAGCTTTTACTTTGGCACTTTAACAGGGGCCTGGTCACCTTTAGGAGCCTGGGCTGAAGCAGAAGCTGGAGCCTAGGCCTTTGGCTGGCAAGTGACCCTTGGCAAGGTGGGCATAGATAGCTTCCCAAGATTGGGGTGGGCAACATAGGCAAATCGAGCAAGCCTGCACTTTACTCTCTTTGGAATGCCCTCCTTGGTCTTGATGAGGGTCTTGATAGCCTCAGTGTATGCATTCATGGCCTTGGCATTATTTATTTGCATCCTCTTGAAGTGCTTCTTAGCAAAACACATGTTCCTAAGGAACTTGGGATCTACCCGCTTTAGAGATTTGTACTTTTGTGACCAAGGCTTCTTGATGCCATTTCTGAGCCATTTTTGGGACTGGCTGTGTGTAGTGCGGTTCTTGGACTTGGCCATAACTCACTGTAAACTGCCATGGTGTTCTTTTTAGAAGAATTTTAGAAATAAAAATTTACATATAATAATGTTAAATACAGAAATAAAAGCAAAGAAACTTCAACGGTATTAGCAGCTTGATTATTTTCTTTATACAAGTTTAAGCAATTAAAATATAAATACTTTTAAGGCTGAAGATGTGACTCAGCAGTAGAACAATTGCCTAACATACTTGAGGTAGTGAGTTTTATTCCTAACACTTACAAGGAAAACCCGCACACTTTTCAAGGGTGCCCCAGTTCCTGATATAAAACTGACAATATTTTCAGACAAGTGTTCAGACTACAGAAGTCAAATGAAGGAAGATACTGAAGTGCACAATGACCCAGAGAGACCATCTGTACAGCAGTTCCCCTTGTGGCTTCAGATCCTACTATATGGAACTGAGTGGGACTTTACCCCAGAGAAAGATGACAGGGCTGTATAGAAGGGCACACGCCATCTAGCGGTACCTGCTCACTTTTGTAGACATATAAGCAAACATGACCACACAGTTCTCGAGTAAATTAAACCTAAAAATCTATTAAAGTGATGTTAAGTGGAAAGCTGAGTGAATTCTAAAGATCCAAGCAAAAAATATAAATGGGTACAGCACTTTCTGGTGTGGAGATTCTTATGGTTGCTGGGAACAGACATGATGATAGGCAGCCACCCTAGTGCCCTCTGGGTTTCTGAGGTTAAAAAGTTTCTCATTCCTTGGAAATTATTAGTTGGTCATTAAACCATTTCAATACACACAAAGTATAAGTTACCTGAAAGAAGTACAAATGCTTATAAGGGATGAAGGCTGAGAAGGTAGTTTTGCTTCCCTGCAGAAGACAATGTACATTAGCAATGAAAAACATTAATAACATACAACTTTTACTTACTACATACCCTAGTTATTAATTCACATTTGAATTAACTCATTTGTATGACTCACAAAAATAATTTGAAATTTAAAAAAAGTTTTGGAGATACGTTTATGCTTCTTGAACAAGGCATCCGTACTTCACAGTGCTAAGACTCTACTACTGAGTATTTACTTTCTTCCCTCTGTCATCCATCTCCAACCCTCCTGGAAATCAGCCAAAAAGTTCTTTGATGTTTTCATATGATTTCTAAGACTTTACTTCTTTTTAATGAACCTGACAGTTCTGAAGATGACTGGTAATGTTTGTATAATTATCACTAAATTTGAGTATGTTATGCTTTTCTTATGGGAGACTGCTTATGGATCTTGAGGCAGAAGACTATAGAAGGCACCTTTTTTTCTTCATGCAGTCAAAATAACATCACTATAGATGTTTGTCTTAAGCACCTAGCTGAAGTTTTTGTAAGCTGTCTCCACTGTAAGTTAGTCTTTTATTTTCCTTGCTCAACACTGTATGTACTCTTAGGCAGGAAGTTATTATATACAGCTTGTATTTAAAGACTGGGGAATTATACTTTCCCGTAATAAAAATTATGGACTTTCCACAGCAGTGCTTCTCCA
>PVKN010031680.1:0-12435 GCA_004027915.1 Capromys pilorides | reverse complement strand
TCCCAGCAGAAGACGTAGTGGCGTCCTTGGCCTGCGAGTATTATGGTGTCCATGACCTTTTGTGGATTGGAATCTTAGAGAAGAAGTAAGGAAGCAACCGAGGAGGAGATTGAACTGCACTAATCTATAATCCTTTCATTGTGTTGTAAAATTATGAGAATTATTCAAGTGAAATAGGAAATTGCACGGCATTCTGATTAAATAAAAGAAAAGGAGCACAAAGTAATTTTGTTAAATTGAGGGCAAATAACTGTCACAAAATCAAATTTCTTGGCACACAAATATGTGACCTCTCTCTTCTGTGTAGAGCTGCTGTTGGGTTGGGGAAGGGTGACCAGATGTCTGTGGCCTGATAGCACTAACTAGCAGCTCCCAGAACCAGACAGGTAGGACACCCGAGAAAGCGCAATCTGTCCAGCAAGCCCAGGGCTCGCATTCGCCAAGATGTTTTTCCTGGTGGTATTTACGGTATGGTTTAGCTCTTCCAGTCCTGAAGACATTGTGTTTACAACAATAGGACAGCTTGCGATAGCTCCAACGGAAGCGTTACAGATGGGACACATGCCCCGTGCCCTGGACCTTAAATCTTCCAGGGGAAACTCCGGGTACTCTTGAAATTTACTGTCAGACTATTATACAATCCCGTGGCTTTTCCAAGAAGGAAATAAGATGTTCCAAAGACAACTTGACTTCCTGTTTGGAAATGGGCGGGGGCGGGGAGGATGGTTAGCCGGTGATTGCGGCTGTAGATGACCGGCAGGGGAGGACGCAGCAGGCGAGGAGGTCTACACGTAGGCGTAATTCAGACACCCGGTCACAAATACAAACAAGTTAATTTTGTGGAGGATGCAGGATAACATTTCACTTAAGACGAAATTCCCAATTATTTAGTCTCCTCTGGAGCACTTCTTATGCGTGCTTGAGTTTTTTTAAAAGTTCAAGTGTTGCATTAAAAAAATCAACATAATTACAGAAAGCAGTCCTTAAACAAGAATATCCTGTTTTGTTTCCTGCGCCCTCACTGGGGTGGCTCATCTGAATCCTTGACAACATCCAACTTCAAGAAGAAAACAGCAAGACTGCGTGCTGAGCCTGGTTTTTACACGGGGCTCCCCGGCAGCAGCGGGGCTGCTGGTCCCAGTGTGTAAGCTCACAATCGCCCTATTGTTTACTTTGCAGTCAGAAAATCAAGGCTGCTTTTCTTCACTATGTATGGTCTCCATAATCTAACAGTCATGTTCACTCAGCAGTAAGCCCAAATATATGTTTCCCAGAGGAGCCTCGAATGCATGAGATAGATTAGCATCTCGGTGGTTTGATGCAATCTGTGACAGATTCGACAGCAGTAAACATTTTAAAGTGTGGTCAGTACTAAATGATTGCTGAAGCCCAATTTTGTGCCTGAAGAAGAGGAGTTAGCAGTAACTTTGGGGTAGTAAATACATGAGGGGAGGAATAATACAACGCCCCAAACCTCTTGCCCTCTCCGGCATTTTCATTCTGTTTAAAAAGGGAGAAAAGAGACCCAATTGTGTGCTGATGAATTAGAAAACTTCATGAACATTCAAGAAATACACATGCCACTACAAATTAACCATTAGCGGGGCAGGGCATTCATCCTTTCTGTCAGATTCTGTGGGAAGGATGCCTTATTAGCATTGAAGCTCCAAGACGTACTATATCAGGCCACGTTCACTGTTCACTGATCTCACTCAAAAGAAAGAAGAGGAGGAAGAGGCAATCTCGGCCCAAGCCAACATAAGCAGCCTCGTTTGCCCGTCCCCATTTCCAACCTAAAACTGAAAATCACCCAGTGCAACCCTGTTTCCACCGTGCTTCCTGTTTGTCTCCCTGTTTACCCTGGAATGCGGTTTTGCATTTTAAATCAGTCCCATCACCGCCCTGGGAGCCATCCCGGAGGTCGTTCTCCCCAGCCCCCCTTGAGCCCTGCCCCCCGCTTTGGATGTGAATGGGCCTCGAAGGTTCTCCGGAGCCACCTCCGTGGCCCCTGAGCTGCAGCCTCGCTCCTGCTTTCAGCCGGCTTCCTGGCATGCTTCCTGGGGATTTGTGGTGAGTGGCCGCCCCGACTCACTCTTCATTCTGTCAGGTTGCGGTTAGGCTTAGTGGGGTTTCTTTGTTACACTGGCCACTGGTGCTCAAACCCCTTGCAAATGTCTGGTTCCCCTTGAAGGAGAAAAAGGAAAAAAAAAAAAAGGTCTCTCCTGATGCCCCACGTTATGCCTAAAACACGAACACCTAATAACCAGGGTGGTTCCTTCAGAAACTTGGTGGCGGGGATGAAAAGAAGGATCACTCCAGATGTGCTCCACACCCCGGTTTAATTTTGATGTCAGACCATAAAAGAGCGTGGGAGGCCCCCACTGCCCCTACCTGCTCTGCTAGCATGTTGTTTTATTAAAGAATCACGGGTATATTTCACTACCACCTTTTCATGGTAAAAACGAGCTACAGTAAGCCAAATGTATAAAATATGAAGTAGAGCGCAGCATCCAGGGTTCTTTCAGAACAAACCTGGAAAATAACAAGAGTGCCTACTTTAATTAGTAAAACAGAACAAACATAAATTCTGAGGAGCTGGTGAAGATGGAGCGTAGCGCGGCCGCGGGGGCTTTGGCAGTTGGTGCACAGGTCCTAAGCCAGCGCTTAGCGGAGTTTTGTATTTCATGAATCAGTTTAGAGAAGGGGGAAAAAAAGGAAAGAAAAGAGAGAAAGAGGGAACAACGCGAGGCTGCCAACATTTTATATTGCCAAGTTAGGCTGTGTAAAAAAAGAACGACAACAAAAGGCAGCAACAACTACTAACGCTGAGGTCTTACAGCATTTCCTAAGAGAAAGGACGTGTTAACACGAGCGAGGCGCAGGAGGCCGTGGCGGAGCCGGACTCTCCGGGTACGAGACTGCCTCTTCCAGAATGAGGAGCTGGCAAGGGCTCCATCACCTTCCGCAGAGGCCTGGAGACGCAGCCAGCTCCTGAGCGGCGCCAAGCCCTTCCCACCTGGGCTGCTCTGCGCCCTGCCGCACTGCCTGGAAATCTATTCCCGGGGGGCCCCACAGTGCTCCTCACTCAAAGCTAACCGCAGAAGAGGGGGTGGCTCTGCAGAAACCCCCCTCCCCAGCCCAAGCATCCACAAACCCTCCCCTGTCCCCACTTCCAGGTCTCTTGCCTTATTGTTCTTCAAGAGCCTGCGACTACCTGGCTCTGTGAGATTCCTTCCCTCATGTCTGTCTCCTCCATGGCAGCAGAAATGACAATCTGTTTTCGTGCACCTCTGTTCCTCCACCACCTGAAATACTGCTGGGCACTTGGGAGGCGCAGGAGAAGGCTTCTGCCTTAGTACGTGTGTCCAAGCCCATCCTTATTTTCCTCATTTTAGTGTGATGCCAGCAGGCTCCAGGGCACCTGCATTGGTTGGTGTGCACAGAATCTCTGTGGGAAGAAGGCGGACTACAGCATTTGGTTTTGCAGAGCATTAAGACCCCGGGAATAGATTTCCAGACCCTGTATATAGGCCAGGGTCGGGGCCCAGTGGCCGGAGGGCGTGCGCTCCTTACGGCAGCCCACTCTGCATGGAGCAGGAGCGGGAAGAAACGTGTTGCTCAGGATCGTGGACAAACTGAAGGGCAACTGAAGTCGTGTCGTAAAGCTGTACACACACACACACACACACACACACACACACATCCTTTTGGCATCAACTAGTTCATTTTGTCAAAATTTTATGTCACAGGAGCTTTCAAAGAGGAAGACAGACCCAGGGAAAGCTATTTCTATGTTTGATGAAGAGACGCGTACGCCTCCCGGTAGTAGCAGCAGGCAGGAAGAAGCTAGCGCATGCGTGGGCTGAGCTGGTATTGGGTAGCAGTGGCGGGGCAAAGGATTTGGTCCAATGGGAGCAGGCAGGAAGGTCCAATCGGCAGGCTTCTCTCCTCGTCCTCACCTGTCTTGGTGCTGGGATTTGCATCCACAGCCTCTGCACTGAGCTACATACACCCCTGGCTCTCATTAGAGATTTTCTTTGGCTGTGAGATGGGGTTTCAATAAATTACTGAATTGCCCAGGCTGACCTTGACATTGTCATCCTCCCGCGCTGGCCTCCGAGAGTTCTGGGATTAAGGGGATGTGCCACGATGCCTGGCTTCTACTCATCTTCATCTCTCTGTGTTGCATTCCTTCCTTCAGGTGTAGGGCAGGAACTTCCAGGTATGAGTAGACAAAGTAGGTCAGAGAATTTCTTTGTTGCCAGTAAAAGGTACATGAAGGTCAGAATAGTATTTCCAGTCTTTGTGACCTACCTTGGAGAAAAGGAGCTCTGGTTCTATGAATTGTTTGGGGGTACATATGGGGGTGGGGGACAGGATGGCAGGAAAATGTCAGAGAGAGGCTTTAAACAAGAGCATGTTCACCTAGTCCTAAGGGACAGCTGCCTACCGGACAAAAGGTGACAGCAGCCTCTTGATGACAGCAGAGTGAACTAATGGTAATTATTGCCGTGAATCAGTGGGACCAGGAGGACAGGTTCTCCAACAAGCTTTGAGATGAAGAACAATAGAGCATAATAGGTAAGGCTGGTTTAGAAATGCATTATGGGTCACTCACCTAGGTAGGGAGTAGGTTTCAACACAAGCCTGTTTCAAACTTTTGTGCTAGATAGGAATCCTGGATACGTGATTCAGAGTTTTCTTGGAAAGTACTAATAGATGTCTGAGTCCTGGACATGACTCCCCAAAATAGAGCTCCTCATCCTGCTGCATATATTAAGGTGAAGAAAATTAAGGACACCATAGGAGCATAGGCTCCCCCTCATGGTTTCTTATCCCTCATCCTGAAACACGGCGTATTTCTCTGACTTTGCTCCCCTGAAGGTGGATCGTAAAGCCCCCATGACAGTTGGTTTGCTTACACCCAGAGGACAGGAAGGATCTGGAAACAACAGTGCTGTGAACTTCCCTCAGTTTGTTATGATCACAGCATTGGTGTGGCCTTCCTCTTAGATCATATTTCTGTGTGGTTTTTCACTTTTCATCAAACTTCTCCATGAAAAGACATAGTTTTTCCTGTTTTCAAGTCTTTGTATCTGAAGCCTCCATACCACAGAAATTTTGCCTCAGTAAATGTATGATTTTTTCTCATCAATTTGTATTTCTATATAACTAGAGTTTGAGGGTTATTTTGTTGTTGTTGTTCTATTTTTTTTTCTTTTTTTTTTGGTCCTGGGGATTGAACTCGGGACCTTGTGCTTGCCAGGCAGGCGCTTATACTGCTGAGTTATCTCTCTGGCCCTATTTTGTCTTCCTATGAGAGGTTTGTAGGTCATGCACTTTGTGAAGCATGACAAAGGTATATTCCTTTTTGTTCCCTATAATTTTTGTGCCTGATCTGGGAAAACTAAGAGGTCTCCTTGCTCTGGTAAGAATTTTTTCGTGAACGTTGGTGTCCCAGATCTCTGCTTGTGGACCCCAGTGGAGAGAAGAGGACCAAGTGCTTAACCCTTGCTTTCCAATTCAGTTGAGTGGGAGAACACTTTTCTGCTTTCTCTTGTTTTTCTGTCAGCTGTGAAGCGTGCGATGTGTGATGGAGAGATACGTCTTTCTGATCCCTGCATGGACTGTGGACTCCTTTCTGATGGATATTTTCCTTGAAAACATAGAAAGAGCCCAAGTGCACACAAAGCAAGGTTAGCATAGATCCATCCTTTCCCTTTTCTCCATGACTGGGAATTGAATCTAGGGCCTTCATGCTGAGTCACATCCCCTGTCCTTTTTGTACTTCTTGTTTTGAGCTAGGGTTTTGCTAAATTGCTAAATTGTCCACGCTGGGCTCAAATGTGCGATCCTTCTGCTTGAGTAGTTCAGGGTGCTGGATTACAGGTGTGCATCATTTCACCCAGGAGTGTGTCCTTTTTTACACAAGAGCTAATACGTGCTCTTGCTGCTGCACATCTAAGGACAGAGGAGCGGTAAAGATAGTGACAAGGCGGCATACACATAGGAGAGAGTGGGAGGTGGAGAAAGTGTGTGTGCGTGTGTGTGTGTGTGTGTGTGTGTACACGCATGTGTTCATAACACATACGCATTCAAATGTAAGGCTTTTTTTTTTTTTTTGTGGCTAGCTCAGGCTGTGTTCAGGGCAGGCCTAGTGTGGCTTGTGGAGCTGAGGATTGAACCACGGTCCCCTGCGCCTGACTCAGTTTGCCCAAGCAGACTCTTTAAATACCTGAGCTAACCTACAAGCCCTATCAGATCATATAAGCTAGTTGTTAATAACAATAATAATAATAATTCTCCCTTTCGGAAGAATATAAACCAGGATTTTTTCATAGAGCTACAATGACTGCAGGGATTTGTTTGTTTGTTTTTGGTTTTGCTTTTGAGCAAGCCACTTTCTAAGTGGCTGAATTGCCCAGATCTAACCCTAGTCTGTCATCTCCCTGCCTCAGCCTTCCACTGTGTTGTGGCCACAAGAACCTGCACCCCGGCCTGGCTCCTGCTGCCGATGGTAACAGTGAAGGTGAGGTCAGTGGCCAGGATGGAGCTGCAGGTCTTCTGAGGTTTCTTTCTCTTTGTTTCTCTTTCTCTTCCTCTCTCTTGTATTCTTTCAGTCTCTGGAATGGAGATGGGGATTTAGAAAGCTGCTGCTGACTAATCCATCATATTCTGACAGGTGAATTCCCAGAAACAGAGAATCAGACTTTCACATGAAATGATGTTTTGACTGGAATCTTGAGTCAGAGCTTACAGAACTAGTGAGATGAAGACCACCCCACAGTGGGCCCTCAAATAATGGTAATTACAATGTTTATCTTAATTTTTTCCATGAAGGAACTAAGGATTTCACAGTCTCACCAGCCAATTTCAGTGTCTGACCAGGCAATTCTATTGTCTAAACATCATTGGAACTGTTATGTCGGAGAATTATTTTACGTATTTATATATTTATTTATTTTAGAGAATATTTTTTTAAACAAGTACAAATGGCATAAGATAACTGGATAGCCATTTGCAATGAAGGATAAGAATGAAAATGTCAAGCAGTGTAAAGAAAAATCAAGCATTAGGACCATTACCCACGTAATGATGAACTTGTCGTATTTTAGGATTCTGCATGGTGGAAGCTAAAAATAAATCCCAAACTTAATGCCTTTGATATTTGAAATAAACATGTGCATTTACATTTAAAAATTGCTCAGGCCCAATGACAGAGGTAGTTATTTCTGGTGAAAGTGGATTGTGGACAGGGTAGCTGATGAGAATGCTCTTACGTATTCACGCAGGACAAAACCCTTCCTGGCACTAAGAGGTCTCGATGGGCTTTTCAGCTGCACTGTGGTTTATTGTGTGCTTTAAATCAGGCTGACGACTACACTCCATACCATTGTGTCTGTTAGAAAATCATTATGGTGCAATTAAAAGCCATGTTGTTTCACCGACGAACGTGGAATTTTCTTCTGCATCTGGTGGCCGTGCCTCTCCTTCGTGGCTCTGGTGCTTATCCACACTTGTGGTGGTCAAGAGACACAGCTGTCGGGGCAGCACTCAACAGATGGCACTGACAGAGGGACGCGTCCTCCTTTCTGGGATGCTGCCTGACATCCGAGCTCAGGACTTCCAGAAATGCTGGTGGACAAGTCACTCTTTTCATGCCACATAGGTCTGGAATGTTCGGTGATAAAATTAATCCTCGTCCCGTGATGAAGAGAAATGGAAATGCCCATATGAAGTGAAATGCACAGTACAGTGCTATAATGTGTGGTGTGCGGAGCTGCTTAACCCTTCCAGATAAGAACGACTAAGGTTAGGGTAAGACTGATATGCTGGAAGATAGATTTCTTTTTCTTCAGCATGAGACTGGGGCAAATTTAGTTCTTTCATTTTTGTGAAGCTCTTTTAAGATTGGTAGTGATTCAACCTTGGCTTTAGTAATAATGCGACTTGTTGAACGACATGGTCTATAATGAAATTAGCCTAAGCGGTGTGAGCATTAAAGAGATGGCTTCATTGCACGTTTTTGGTGGCATTTGAATACGAAGCATTCAGTGCTCTGTTTGCATTATTTGTACAATATGGGTATGTGTCTAAGATTATTTTGGGAAGAAGATATAAGGGGAAATTCATTGTCCAAGATGCTGAACCACAGCATGCAGAATCTGAGTTACACACGCTGGGACAGACTCCTCCCCTTCAGTCCCCCTGACGCGCTCAGGTTGAGCGTCTAGCAAACATTCTTCCTAGAGAACATTCTGGGATCTCTGGGACCCATGTATTGTAATAGAATAAGTCATAGGTTTAGATCATAGTCATAGGTTTGAATCATAGGTTTAGATCCTTTATTCTGGAAAGTTCTTGAGCATAATCTGCCAAGCGAACCCACCCTCCAATGCCACTAAGTAGGATGTGGGCATTTTTAGTTTGACCTGAATGTTAGTGCAGGCCTATAAAAATTTAAAGCAGGCAATGTGGGAATATAACATGTCCCACAGGGTTAAGTTTAATTTTGTCAAAATTGTTGTCTTTGCTTTCCCATGTTAGCAAATCATGTCCCGCAGTTCACTAAGATTTATATTTCTTCTACAACACGACACTCTGACATTTTCTGTTTGTCTGTTCATGTCCCAGAAGAGGTAACCACATGCCATGTATGTTTTCTGTTAATATATTTGCAAGTTAGTCTCACCAGTTGGTCTGTGAAAGATTTCCAGGGGATAAAGCACACAGAAGGAAAAGTTGCAAAAAGGAATCTTTTTGGTGAACACAGAAGGGGGCAGTGACAAGGTAAGAGTGTTAAAAGACGTGGTAAATGATGTAGTAAATATTTAAAATACATGCCATAGATCTGGGGAGAAAAGCAGAATTTCATTCATTCTAACATATGCCAGGCAATCTAGCAAGTATTCTAAAAGCAGTGTTTGCTTCTCACATGTAGGTGAGGTAAGACTTGTTATTTTCAGGATACTAATGAAAAAAAAAAAATAGTACTATTGCTGATAACTTGTCCAATCCATACAAGATCTTTCAGATCCTTATACTTTCCTATAAGAGTAATATTATTTCTTTCCTAAACATTAGTATGGTTGTGTGTAGGTAACATCTTCCACGATGTTATTGTTGAATGTAAGTGTTAATTAATAAAGCACTGAATAATACATTAATTTGTACAATGAGGTAAGTCTTTCAACCTCATCAAATACTAGAGCTCCTATTAAGAAAGAAGGTTGAGACGTCAAATGCATGTTCTTTTGAGCAATTTAGATACTATTGTAATAAGTCGAGAGTAAACAAATTTTCCCTGGAAATTTCATATGTTTCATGATGAATAAAGATAATTTTATAATTTCCTTTAGAAGAAATTAAAGTGCTTCCTTTCAGCTGTTGAGTGAAATGAAACTGTAAATAAAACTCCTAAGAAAATTTTTATATCTTCTTCCGGTATCTGTAGTCGGTAAAACGCTCCCAGCTGAAACAGGATGAGGAGGACATGACAGCGTTTTCAAAATAAGTCTGCCATAAAAATGATTGGTAGATCATAAGCCATGCAATTAGACTGTTTTTTACCCCAGATATCGAAGGTAGAAGAAATCCTAAAAGCCTGATTTATGCCAGAAAGACATGACTAATTGGAAACCTAAAAGTGAATTCTAGATTTTCATTTGCTCTTTACTGCAGGGCTGTATATTCAGGACAGGTGAAAAGATTATGCAGTTGAGATGCTCCGTGATTACCTCTGCGTGTTGCCATGGTGTAGGTCCAGTTTGATGCTATCATGACAGCTCAAGTACTTACAGGGACAAGACAAATACACAGTGGACCCAAGTACCATGAAAGCATATGCAACAGAGAGAGAAAGAAAAGGTCTTTGTCTTATGGCACCTACTTGTGATCATGCTATGATAAATCTAAGTCATGCTGGGAGTGGGATTTTATAGCTCTAATTGCTATTGGAAATTATTTTGCCATCCAACAGAGAAAGACATGCGAGGTGTACTTCAGTGACAGTCCTGTAACCCTACCTTAGGTATCCATTGTGGTAGAATTTTAATTTCGAATTCAGGGAGGTTGATCTCCAGTTAGGATGGTCACATCCCCCTAAGTAGGAGGACGATCAATAGTAAAAGGAAACCAGCAAATTGTAGACTTTGCAATAAATCTAAGGTATTAGGTGAACATAATTTAGACAATTGTTTTTCTTTTCCTGAAGAATAAGCACATAAGAGAAAAAAATGAGGCTCTGAAGGGATTATGCATCCCTCCATGTTTTATAGCTTTGTTAAATGCAATATTGTGCTTTAGTTCCGCTGCTGAATGTTTGTGGATGGTCATTTACTCACCCACTGCAAGCCCAAAAGATGCTATTTGAGGTTTTTTGTGTGGTTTTTGGTCCTGGCCCTTCTGTCACTTTTCCACTGCAGGGCTGTAAAGAGCCGCTCCTTGTGTGTGAGGAGACAGATGCTGGGCATCCGGGCTGGGAAATGCACCGCAGTGCTTTTACTCAGCTAATACTTAATGATTTACCGTTTAATGTAGTGCGTCTTTCATAACCCCTAGTTCAAACAGAAGCAGCTGCTGTTAGGGATACAATAATATTGAACTTCCCACCAAAGAGCGTCTTTTGTAGCTTCAGCTGCTGGGCCCGTCCGGCCTTTCCCCTACGCATGGCAACTTGGGGAGAGAAGCTATTTACTTGCCCTCAGTAGAGCCTTGCACTGAATGTATAATTACACGAGATAAAGATTTTCAAATGAAAACTCCTTGCATTCACATCACCATGTGACTTGGGGGACAGAAAAATGCGCTTTGCCTCATTATCCAAAGAATGCTGAGAAAGCTCTGGAAGCATATGGAAAATTGTACTGAGCTGAAATCAATTCAAAGGGTAGAGGTGTCCCTCGTTTCAAGCCTGGAAGATAAACTTATTTTCTTACAATTTTGATTTTCTTTTATTAGTATGGAAGTGTTCTTGTAAAGTATTTGAAAAGACTGCTCTTTTTATTTTATAAGGTAACTTGATAGATGCACAGATATAGATGGATAGAGGGGTGGCGAGACAGGTGAACTGGTAGATGTTTAAAATAATAACAAGGCTGGGGAGATAGTTCAGTGGTCCAAGTGCCTGCCTGGCAAGTTCAAGGATCCTAGTTCCATCCCTGGTACCGCACGCTGTGCCAGCCACCGAAACTGGGCATAGTGGTGCATGCCTGCCATCCCAGTGCTGGGGAGGCTGTGGCAGGAGGATTACGATGAATGTGAGCTGATATTGAGACCCTGTGTCTCAAACAAAAAACAAAAAATAAAATAAAATGGAAACAAAAAAATCCAAGAAATTAAAGGATAAGAGAGGAATCTAATGAGACTGAAGTTCTTTGGAGACAGAATGGTACTCAATATACCTATAAGAATTTTGTCATTACTATTATCAAGTAAAGTGCTTTAAATAAATTTTCTATGCCCTAGTCTAATTTTTTTTTAATTTGATGTTATTGGTTAGTGACTGAAAAGCAGCTTAGAGACTATGGTGCCTTTTTCCTTTCTCTTATTTTTAGTAAAATTTTAATGCCTGAAAATTAGGTTTTTCAAGAAAAAGATTATGAACTTTCATGATAATTATATGCCTAGACAAAAACTGCTGCCTACCTCTGATTACATCTAATCCCTTGGCTGCTTACAGTTGGCTGAAGACGTTTTTCTTTTTCATCAATATTATCTTAAAGGATAGAGAAGGCAAGGAGACAATTTACACTGTGAGATGCGCAGCTAGCGGCATGCGGGGCTCGATGCTCCTCCCTCTTCTGACAGATTTTTCATATTGCAAGCCAGTGTCACATTTTGCCTCAATGGATTAATGTTTATTATTATTATTATTATTATTATTATTATTATTACTATTATTATTAAACTTTGTGCCAGGGATATATCTCAGCAGGCATAGTGCCTGCCTGGCAAGCATGAGGGTGTGAGTTTGATTTCTTATAACAATATTAAAAGACTTTTAAAAAGATTAAAAATATCTTTAGCTTATAGGATACCAGTACTTGTTCTTACTTGGATGAGTTATTAGGAAATGCTATACCAGAAATATTTATGTACTAGCTAAAGTTTGATGATACTTAGTAGTTTGAATTTGCCATTTGGCAAGTAAATGATTTTTATAACTTATAACTATACAGCTGTGACATTGAAAAGGACAGAGAAAACTTTTTGTATAAGAATGCTGAAAAAGCGCAGGTGCCCGGGGGTCTGCTATGCCCACCCCGCCCCCGGGCGCGCTGAGAGGGCAATTGAGACTGGGCCTGGTAGGGCGTGCCCATAATCCTGGAGCTTGAGAGGCTGAAAACAGGTGGATCACTGGGAGTCTAGTAGGGAGACCCTGAACAGCCTGTAGACACTTCCATAAAGTACAAAAAAAAAAAAAAAAAAAAAAAA
>PVKN010031679.1:0-12433 GCA_004027915.1 Capromys pilorides | reverse complement strand
CAGTACTGAGAAATCTCATGGCCTATACCTAGTACACAGCATCAGGCTCATGTTAAATATTAATAAGTGCTCACAATTACAACACATCAAATCATATGCTAATGAATTTTCAGTATGTAAATTTTTCCTATGCTGCTGATCAACAATCTACTCTGTAAGCAGCTGAAAATCTTTTAGAAATTAAAAGGTTACCACCCACAGATGAAAAGCAGCTCTTTAATTTTTTTATGTTAGCCAGAGAGTGGGTGTGTGATTGAAAAAAAAAAAAAATACAAGCCAATTCTGTTGATGGAAGACAAGGTATTGTTAAAAATCCCACCTATACACATGGTTTGTTACATGACACAGTTAAAACTACCACCCACTTTAAGTCTCAATCTTTCTCATCTCCAGAGAAAATAAATGTACCCTCCTCCTGGAGGAATTTTATGTTGCTAACATTTCCATATGGTTAGTGACTTCCATACACAGGTACTCAAAAAAAAAAAAAGACAAGGTTTAGGTTTAACCAATTGCTTCCTCAAAATCTGAAATACTGGATAGAAGACGTAAACAAATCAAAGTTTCGTTTACCTTAAAAGTGTACCTGTTTTTTTGACTTAGGTTATCAGCAATGAACTAATTTAGGAATTGGGACCTCACAGGGATGCACATAACATCCCTTACAAGTATCAGACTCTCAGCAACCATTTTGGATGGGGGGAGTCGTCTTTTCTTTCTATGGCACCCTGCGAACAATAGCAAAGGTCTTCTGAGATCAATGTGTAATGTTATCACCACAGCCTGGCCATCAACTCCAGATTCACCTGAAGGGCCCTCGGAGTGCTGCTGAGGACCGGGTCCAGGGCCAACGCAGCACACACCTTTGCTGTCCGATCCCAGCCTTTCCTTTCCAGCCAGTGTGCCTTCACTTTTACAGAGGGGTGACCACTACCCGGCGGCCGGGTCCGCGAAGCCGCGTTCAGGTCCTCACAGGACAAAGATCCCTCCTCCACCCACGCGCAACACCAAGTTCAAACACAAAACAAGAGGTGCTAAACTGGTTTCAGGTGGCGATGGCCCAATCCTGTGGCCAACTTTTGGGGACGCGAAGCGAGGGCTCCCAGAACTTCAAACCCCACTGGGAGCCAAACTCGAACAGCCTCCGGGCTAGGCCCTGCTCCACCGCCGGCCCCTCCCTCACCTCAGCACAGACCCTGTTCAGAGGATGAGGGTACAGGGAAATGGGGTACGGAAAAATGGGGAGCAGGGAAAAAGAGCGCAGGTAAAGTGGTGCGGGGAGGGAAAGGGAGTATAGGAAGGTAACGGTGCGGGGAGGCAAAGTTGGTTCGGGGGATGGGGCCCGTTGGAAAAGAGAAAGAGGGTGCGGGGAACGGGAGCAGGAGAGAAAGGGATGCGGGTAAGGAAAGGGGTGCGGGAAAGAAAAGATAGGATCGAAGAAAAGGAGTGTGGGAAGAGCAAAGGGGTACAGGTGCCGGCGCAGCGAGAGGAAGGGCCTGGGAACGAAGGGGTGGGAGGTCCGGGGAGGGGGTCGCCCCTGTCTCAGTGACAGCGGTGGAATAGCGGCCGGCTAAGGCCAGAGAAGCAGGTTGGGCCAAATGAGGCCGAGAAGGAAGGCCGGGCCGCGGCCGCACCCCACAAGCCGCCCTGCAAGCCCACCCCCACCCAACCCCTCCAGCCGCTTACCAGGATCCTACCGTGGGCAGGGACGCGCACTCACCAGCAGACAGCGGAGGGCAGCCGGTGTCCCGCTGCGCCGTCGCGTGAGCTCGGGCCCCCACTTCTGCCGCGGCTGCCGCACTGGGTCCATCCCCCTTGCCCTGCTGGCCCTGCCCCCGCCGCCTCAGCAGCCGCCGCCTGGGTCCGGCGCGAGGAGCGGGAGCGAGATCGCGCGCGCGCGCCCCCGCCGCCCACAGCCTACACCTCCGCCGACGGCGCATGCGCGAGGTGGTGCGTCGGTGCGTGACACGCCGCCAAGGGTAGGGACAGCTACGGCCATTGGTCCCGCCCACCCGCGCAAGCGCTGAGCGGGTAGCAGGAGGACTAGGAGGGTCGTATTGGCAGCCGGAGCAACGTCACCGCGAGCAGCGCCGTGTAGGGAGTCGCGACCGAAGCTGTACTTCGCGGCGGTCGTGGGCGAGGAGGCTGCCCACGACTCCTTTGTTTCGCTTCCCGAGTACTTGTCTTCGCCCTAAGGGGTACTGATGGCAGCCTCCTGAGGTTTGAGGGGTGAGGGAGAAGGGAGCCATCCAAGTGGAATTAGATCCAGTTAAATTTGTAGTTTCTGGTTGCTCCTCCGGGGGGCGCATGGTGCCGGACAAGCTTTGAGGGGGAATTACTGGAGAATAGAGGGGCTCCCTAAGGCAAGGGCGAGGTCACGAGCACAGGAAGTCCGAAGCAGGTGGAGTAAGGGTTTCCTGAAGTGTGAAAAGGCCTTTGGTGAGGTTCCTTGAGATTACTCAGCAGTGTGAAGGACACAGGGTTTCACCGTTGAAGCAGGTCCTGGCTGAGTGACTAAGCCAGTGCGGGAGAGTGGAGGTAGAGGATGACCCGCCAGGGCTTGGTGAGTGGGTGGGGCTGGAGAAGGGAGCCGGTGGCCTGGCTGGCTCAGGTGGGAAGTGGTGGGAGGTGCATTTATTTATAGTTCTGGAGAATCGGAGACCGCTGAGAAAAGGGACTCAGGGTGGATGGTAAACCTAAATGTAAAAGATAAAACAATAACACCTTTGGAAGAAAAAGCCTTTGTGATTTTGGGATGGGCAAAGATCTCTCAGGACACAAGAATGAAGTATAAATGAAATTATTTGTAAACTGAGCTTTATTAAAATTAAAAACTGGACCAGCAAGATAGCTCAGCGGACTAAGCATCTGCTTAGGCAAACGTTCAGAAACTGGGGTTTGATCCCCGGACCATATGTTGCTTTGCCCCATCCCCTAGTGCGCTAAACTGGCAACCAAGTACAGGCCTGGTGGTGCATGCCTGTAATCCCAGCACTGAAGAGGCCAAAAACAGGAGCTCAAATTGAACGAGCTGATGCATATGAACCACCAGTCCAAAGGTCTGTTTAAGATCCAGATTTTTAATAGTAATAAAGTCCTATTTGTGATGGAAAAAAATAAAAACAACATATTGAAACAAAACAAAAACTATTTGAGCCAGATGTGGTGGTACACATCCTTGTAATTTAAGCCCTCTGGGAGGCCGAGGCAGGAGAATCTCAAGTTGAAGTTCAACTTGGGCAATTTAGTAACTTAATAAGACACTGTCAAAATAAAAGCTAAGAGTTGGGTTGAATCCTCAGTACTATCCCCCAGAAAAAACTTCGATGATCTTTATTGACTAATCTCAAAATAATTACAGAACATGAAGAAAACCAGAAAAATCAAACCTTTTAGGATTCCAGTTGTAAAATCTAGAAGATACAAAACAATCTGTTGTAAAGAAAACATCGCTAGGGCCGGCGAGATGGTTCAGTGGTCTAAAGCGCCTGCTTAGGAGGGCTCAGGCAACTGTGGGGACTGCAGTTTGATCCCCGGCACCACATGCTGCGCCAGCGCCACCACCAGGGCAGGCTGAGCCAGCCACAAAATGAATAAATAAAGAAACAAACACAACAAGCAAACAAATAAATAAAATTAAAAAAAAAAAAAAAAAGAAAGAAAACATCGCTAGAGGGTTGGCCTTAATTTATTTATTTATGTATTTATTTTGAGACAGGGTCTTTCTGTGTAGTTCAGGCTAACTTTGAACTCACTAGGTAGTCCAGTGACTTCAAACTCAGAGTGATCCTACTACTTCAGCCTCCCGAGGGCTGCTTGTGCAGGCATGTGCCACCACACCCAGCCATGGCTTCACATGTAAGCCATGGAGTACCAAGTACATCTATAGGTGAACACTTAAGGGTATTTTTTATATAACTGAATAAGAAACTACTTTAAAGCTGTAGTACAATGCTTACAAAACTTGAACTACATAAGAACAGAAGCCAGAAATACGACAGTAGTACAAATATAAGTACAGTGAAAGCCTGCATTAGAAAACCCTTGAGAAACTATGCCCCACTCTTGCTGGTCTGGAGTGGGTCCTAGAGCCTTGTACCCACTAAGCCAGACCCCAGCCACTAAACCACTCCTGCCTTGTACTTCTCTTTAAGGCAGTCTTTAAAATCTCTTGACAGTATTAAGCTTTTAAAATCTCCTTTAAGAGTAGTGTTACAGCTTTTTTAGAATTTGTCTAGCAGGTTTTCTGGCATCTAAAACCCTGAAATAAGTAAGTAAATAAATAAATAAATAAATGTTCCAAGAGTGACATGACTGCTAAAAAAATTCAGTTAAATGTTTGAGTGTATCTATGACTCACTGAATATAAATGTGAAACACTGCTGTTAAATATGTGATGGAAAAATTGTATGGAGACTTGTATGTTAGCAAAAAAGTCAATTACAAACAATAGACAATGCCCTTTCTATGAAAGGATTGAAAAGAATACAAGTTATAAACTTCTCAACTCATACCTTTTTTTTTTTTTTTTTTTTTTTTTTCTAGTACAGGGTCTACAGGGTCTCTCACTACACCACAGATCAGACTTGTACCGATTATCCTGTTTTCAGCCTTCCAAGTGCTGAAATTACAGACTGATGCCAGCACACTCAGTCTCAGTAGCCATCTCAGCATGCCCCAGGGGCAGGGCTGGCATGGCACAAGCTCTACTTTCAAACGTATCCACGACTCAGATATTAGCCTAATATTGACTGTGCATGGTATTCTAAGTTAAATTGATGATTTAACCTGAATACACAGAAAAGTTAAAATTCAGTGTATAGACTGAGTGTGGTGATACATATCTATAGATCCAGCACTTGGGAGGCTATGGCAGGAGTATCATTCCAACTTGGAGGCCAGCCTGAACTACATGAGACCCTGTCGAAAGAAAGAGAAAGAGACAGAGAGAGAGGAAGGAAGGTACATAATCTCAAAGATCTCAAAAATTTTTTAGTAAATTCTTCAAAGAAATACCAAGTGATTTTACTTTTAAAAACTAGATTATTGATTTTATATTTTATTTAGTTATTTATTTATTTACTTATTTTGTATTTTAGGGAAGGGTCTACAGGGTGTTCAGGGTCTCACTGCTAGATCAGACTCAGTGATTTGCCTGTACAGCCTCCCAAGAGTTGGGATTACAGGCATGCACCACCAGGCCTGGTCTCAATTATTGATTTTAAGGTAAGTTGTAAAGGTCGGCCAGATAGCTCAGCAGATTAAAGCTCCTGCTTTAATCCCCCCACCTCCCCGCACACTGAGACAGCACTGAGACTGGGTATGATGGTCCATGCCTGTAATCCCAGTGCTTGAAAGGCTGAAAACAGGAGGATCATTATGAGTCTGATCTGTGTAGTAAGACCCTGTAGAACCTTACTAAATACATAAAAAATAAAATAAAATTAAGTTGTAAAACTCTTGACATTTGTCTCTTCAGCACAGAAAATACTGGAGGAAGATTTCACTGTGCAAAATCCACTGCCACTTATGATCGTTTTTTTTTTTTCTGGATGTGATGGCCCACTCCTATAATCCCTGCATTCTGAGAACTTCAAAGTTCATGCCCAGCCTGGGCATTTTAGTAAGTAAGATACTGTCTCAAATAAATAAATAGATAAGGAAGTAGCTCAATGTGAAGGCTCTGGGTTCCAATCCAGTACAAAAAGAAAAAAACAAAAGTATGGCTAGGGACATGCTTTGTATGCATGATGTCAGGTGTGTGCTGCAAAAACCTACCTAAATCTCAAAATCAGGGCCAGCCAAATAGCTCAGCAGATTAAAGCATCTGCAAGCAGGCACAGGGGCCTGGGTTCAATCCCCAGACCTGCTGTGCCACCTCATCCCCCAGGGTGCACTAAGACAGCGATTGAGACTCGGTGTGGTGGCACTTGCCTATAATCCCAGCTCTTGGAGGCTGTAAATAGGCGGATCACTGCTGAGTCCGATCTGGTAGTGAGACCCTGAACACCCTGTAGACCCTTCCCTAAAATAAAAATAAATAATAAATTTCAAAATCAGTTTCTTTTTATCCTATGCTGGAAACCCAAATGTCTTATTTATTCATTTGTTTACTTAAGGGCTGAGGCTCCAGTCCAGGGCCTTGCCCACATGAGATAAACACTATACCTCTGACTATATCTTAGCACCTAAAATGTCTTATTTTTTTATTTTGTTAATATTTTAATTAGGGCCAGAGAGATAGCTCAGTAGAATAAGTGCTTGCCTGGCAAGCGCAGGGTCCTAAGTTCAATCTCCAGTACCACAAAAAAAAAAAAAAAAATTGTCCATGTTTACAGTACATAATGATTGCAGAGTTGGTGCAGAGCATGTTTCAATTCTTTTTTTACAATGTTCTTGTTATGATAAATAGGGTGTTGTAGATGGGGAGCAGTGCTTAGCATGCATGGGCTCCGAGTTCATCTTCAATTACAACCCCCCTTCAAAAAAAGTTTACAACATTGGCCTCAATCTTTTTTTTTTTTTTTCTCCTTCAGAGCTGGAATTAAACCCAGGGCCCTTGCATTCAGTTACTTCCTCAGCCTTTTTTTCATTTTGGTTTTGTTTTTTTGAGATAGGGTTTCACTGTGTAGTCCATGATAGATTTGAGCTAGCAATCCTCTTGCCTTAGCCTTGAAAGTGATGAGATTGCTGGTAAGCGTTGTCACATTCGGCTCTGTGTGTGTGTGTGTGTGTGTGTGTGTGTGTGTGTCTGTCTGTCTGTCTGTCTGTCTGTCTGTCTGTCTGTCTGTCTGTCTGTCTTTTTGAGTCAAGATCTCGTTATGCAGTTCAGACTGGCCTTGAGCTTGGTTTTGTAGCCCAGGCTGGTCTTGAACTCTTACTGATCCTCTTGCCTCAGCCTCCCAAGTGCTGGGATTACAGGCATGCACCACCATGTCCGGTGACCCAGCTTTTTTCTTGTCTTTTAATCCAGACCTTCCTTGCAGTGTGGTGGTGGGGCTAGCACACTGGAAGTTTGAAGCTTCTGGGCCCCTCCAGATGGGCTTGTTGCCAGCTTCCGGTTAACCTGACCTTGGTGATTCACATGTGTTAGAGTACATTTGGAAGAACATTGTGCTATGCAAGAGGATGTTTCTAGTGCAAAGAATTGAAATGAATTTGAACTTGAGCAACTATTATGATGATGCAATAAAGACAAACTGGAGTTAATGGCAACACAGATATAACTGAGAACCTTATTTACAGCATCTAACACAGTGATGGTAAACATTTTAGAGATGAGTACCCACCCAAAACCCACTTATGTATAGCAAAGGGCCAATACTGCAATGAAACCTGACTACTTAAGTTTAATTTAGAAAAAACAACTCCCACATTAACATCTTTTGTTTTAAAATAAAAATATGGTAACAGCTTTCAATGATAGAAACAGCTTTCTGCTGAAAAGTGAAAGTTTGCATGTTGCATGTTTTTGCACAGTTAAAGTGATCTTTGCTATTGTATGCACACTGATGCACTGCTTGGCACTGGCATGTGACAACTCATGCCAGTACCAAGCAGTCCTGTCTTCTGTGGACATCTCTCATTCTCCTCACGGCCTTTACTTCTGCCTTTTTCCTTTGCTAATTCACCTTTACCTCCTACAGAGATGAACTTTCAGATCGCAGCTAAAGGTCATTTCCTCAGGAAGTTTCCCCCAGCCCCACAGCAAGGTCCTCTTTTCCCACGATGCTCTCTCTAAACACACCAAACTTCTCCTTAGTTAAACATACTTGAAACTTTCCCTCTCTGGACAGTGAGATGGTTCAGCAGTCTAACGTGCCTGCTTAGGAAAGCTTAGGCAACCACAGGGACTGCAGTTCAATCCCTGACACCATGTGCTATGCCAGCCCCACCCCCAGGGCAGGCTGAGCCGGCCATAAAAAAAAAAAAAAAAAAAAAAAAGAAACTTCTAATCTTTCCTCCTCTGCTGCTCTAAATCCCAGCTCTCCTATGCCTTTAGGGGCTCCAGAGGTAATAATTGGGTTAATAGTTGAACATGGCCACGCATGGTAACACACACCTGTAATCTCAGCACTCAGGAGCTGAAGCAGGAGGATCTCCATGGATTCCTGTCTCAAAAAAAAATTTTTTTTTAATGAAAAAGATGGCAACCCCACTTATAATAGAGGAAGTATTGCCCTGCCTTGTTTTTATACATCCCTTTCTCTCACTTTATAAGATAGGACATGACATGGGGCCAGGCACTAGCAAATGCTAGCTGTTGCCACAGTGAAGTCATGAGGAGCAAGTGTCCAAGCTAAGAGCGAAGACTGCAGTGCCCAGCCAGGCCCTGGTGGGCACCGTGTGATTCATGCCATGAAGTTCTTTTTTTTTTTTCTTTGTCCAGTCTTGCAGAGGATTGAACCCTGGACCTTCACACTGAGCTACCTCTGTAGCCCTTTTTATTTTTTGAGAAAGGGTCCTACCAAGTCACTCAGTTGTGGAAGGTGGGCTTAAATGTATAATTCTGCCTTGGCCTCCCGGAAAGCTTGGATGACAGACGTGTACCACCTAGGCACCTGCTGTAGAAATGTATTTTTAAGATTTGATCAGTTAGGAGTGAGCTGTAGCTCAGTGGTATGGCCAACATTGAGAGAATTAGCAAAGAGCAAAATAGTCTGAGGAGATATCTCCGTGGCATAAGCACCTGCCTGGAAAGCACAACATCCCAAGTTCGCTCCCTAGTACTGAATGCCATGCCTGCCCCAGAACCATGGGTGCACCACATTGGCCCTGAAACGCATGCGTGTAATCACAGTGCTGGGAAGGCTGAGACAGAAGGATCGCTACGATTCTGAACTGCATAGCGAGAACCTTTATCAAATTAAAAAGTAAATATTTTTAAAAAGAGGAAAATAAAGGCTAAACAATAGGAATCAGTGAGAGAGATCTTTTAGAGATGAAATGGGGACCAAGGTAAGGAGAGAAGGGAACATAAGAGTGGTGATATAACCCCTGGATGCCCCAACACCCCACAGGGCAACTGATCATCATGTTCTGCAAATGAGGACTCACAAAAATTAAAGTGGAAGCATTAGGAAAAAATGACACTAAGTGCACAAATCTCTCTTCCCATGCAGAGCCAGGGTTATAACTCTGGCCTTGCCCGCGCCAGGCCAGCACTTTGCCTTTGAGCCGTGCCCCAGCCCTGCAAGCTGTAATTTAGGCCTCTTTCGCAAGCTTTGGCAGAGGGAATGACCTCTCCTTTGTGTGAACACAAAGGACCTCTCCTCCCTGGTCTACTGCTACAGACCTTGGGCATAAGGTACAGTCACTCCTTTTTCTGTCCATATCTGGAAACCACAGGTCCCCTCTACCGGCCCATCCTTAACCACAGGAAAAGAACACGTGTGCCCAAGGGCAGTAGGTAAGTGGAGGCAGGCACACTATGACCTGGCCCTAAGGCAAAGTCCAGTGCCACTGCGGGCATCAGAGCCAAGGGCAGGGTCTCTTCCAGGCCTGTCCCTGTCCCCTTCCAAGCAGTATAAAACTATGACAGCTACTCCCTGGACTTTATGATGGTCAGGTTACTTTGTTTTAAGGTGGTAGAAATGGGAAGCAGACAGGTTTGTGGGAAAGTCATGTTGGGTCTGAGAAGCTGGCATATGTGAGGACTGCACAAAGCAGGCCTCAGAGCTGGCTGCAGAAGCCTCCTGCTCCCTGACCATGTGTGCAGCCACCTCCTACACTGATGGCCATATGGCTAGTTTAGGTCCAGTCCCACAGTTCTGGGAGAGGAGGCTCTAATTGGCCACATTGTATCACCATCCACCACAGGCCAATTAGCTGTAGCTGCAAGGGTGGGCCATATGACCAGAAGGCCACCATAACAACATGTTAGAAAGTAGGAAAGAACAGGTCCCCAAACGAACAGAGACACATGTCAGGGTGACCAAAGAAGAGGTGTCACAGCCAAGAGCAGTTAAAAGTCACTTCCTAGTCCAGTGGCCCAGGGCCTCAGATCAGAGTCATGGCTCACTGGGTAGTCAGAGGCTCCAAAAACACAGGGTCCTCTGTCTAATGCTGGGGGAAGCAGGAAGAGGTTGCAGAGGAGGGACACCCTGCATATACAAAATATCTTCCTCTGGGTTTGTTGGGGCATCCTTGTTATCAACCAGGCTGCACTCCCCA
Organism: Capromys pilorides; assembly: GCA_004027915.1. Lineage (NCBI taxonomy): Eukaryota > Metazoa > Chordata > Mammalia > Rodentia > Capromyidae > Capromys > Capromys pilorides. The sequence goes on along the minus strand of PVKN010031679.1, from coordinate 2,260 downwards.
CCAGGACAGGGATTAGTGCTAGTTTTCCTCTACAGTTGCTGTCATAGCTATTTCTCCATTGCTACTTCCTGTTTCCCGTTTGCATCAGTCAAATGTGGGAACATTATAAAGCCACACAGATGTCCTGTCCCTCACCCAGATTTCTCTGCTCAATTTGCCACCAGTTGACAACGTGTAGGCTAGCCATATCTTGACACAACTGTTGTACAGTGGTTACTTCCCAGCTGGGGCCTCCATGTACCTTGGTGGACACATTGATAAGAGAAGAGCTTTTTTTGTCAGTGTGAACTCAATTCTGATTTTATTCAATGGGTGATATCCAGAGATCATCTGTTGTTCATCATGGTAATATACACATAGTATAAACTTGACCGCGGGCCAGCGAGATGGTTCAGTGGTCTAAAGCACCTGCTTAGGCAAACTTAGGCAACTGCAGGGACCACAGTTCGATCCCTGGCACCACGTGCTGCGCCAGCCCCATCCCCAGGGCAGGCTGAGCCATAATTAAATAAATAAATAAATACATAAATACATAAATTTGACTGTGCTGAGCCCAATCTAGTACATTCAGCACATTCCCTCCCACACTGTGCAACCATCAGCAACCTGCACAAGTTTTCTGTCTCCCAGCCTGAAGCTGTGTCCCCACAAACAGTGACACTGTCTCCCTCCCCAGTCCTAGGCAGCATGCTCCCTCCCTCCATCACTGACTGCTCTTCACTGCACAGAAGTGGGATTGCACTGTGTCCTTGCAGAGTTACTGTGCTGAGCACCACATCCTCATGTCCTGCTTGCTGTCATGAGTGTGTGGCACCCTTCCTTTCCAGGCTGATATTCCACAATGGGCTCCTCCTCATCCTGTCTGTGCATTTATCCCTACATGCACATGTGCAAAGTTTCTAGGCACCCTGCTTTGAACTCTTTGGGGTCAATGCCTGGAAGCAGAATTGTTGGATCCTTTGGCAACCCTAGGTGACAGTGGTCCAAGTCCCCACATGTTGGCCAATCTTTATCTTCTCCCCTTCTTTCTTTCCTGGGAATAGGTCCTTATCAGTGGGAATGGGATTCCCCTGGATTTGGATCTGCATTTCCCTAATGACCAATGATATCCACCAGCAGTTTCTACATTTTTGTATACTTTTTGTGTGTTTGCCTTATTCAGATGTCTGTGCAGACCCTTGGCCCACTGTTTTTTTATTGTGTTGCTTGCTTCTAGTTATTATATTTGTCAATGGTATTTTTTCTATCTTCTGAGGATTAATCACTTATCAAAAATAGGATTTGCAAACATCTCCTCCTGTCCCATGGGACACTTTTCCACTCTGTGGAGATTGTCCTTTCACACACCCTGGATTGTAATTTTGTTGAAATTCAATTTGGCTGTTTTTTCTTTGGTTGTCTGTCTTATAGTGTTTTGTTTTGTTTTGTTTTGTTTTGTTTGAGACAGGGTCTCACCATGTTGGCCTTGAACTCACTTTTTGCCCTGGCTGGTCTCTATTGTTTCAGCCTTTTCTTAACTTGATGGCGTATGCACAATGTTCCAGACTCCTTTGGGCCTTCCCTGCTCTAGCGCTGGCACTGACCACTTCTCTGAAAAGCTCAAGTTAGTTCTGTGGCCCACAGAGTACAGAGACTGGGAGCCGGTTGCCAGGTGTGCCCATGGTAATCAGGATATCACTGCTGACTTTCCGGCTGTTGTAGCAGGAAGAGCTAGGAAATCCATATGTGTGAGTATGCTTCAGCACAGGCATATCCCAGTCTAATCCCACAGAGCCCTTCCTCAACTTGTCCCCTGGGCAGTATCTCAATTTGTTTCTTCATCTGAGAAGTAGTGATAATAACAGCAGCAGTCCCATAAAGTCTTAAACCTGAAAAGGTAACCCATTTATTTATGTATTTATTTGTTTGTTTGTTTGTTACAGCTGGCTCAGCCTGCCTTGGGGGTGGCTGGTGCAGCATGTGGTACTGGGGATCGAACCACGGTCCCAGTGGTTACCTAAGCTTTCATAAGTATTTTTTTATTTTAAAGAGGAAAAATTCCACAAAATTTCAAAACAAAAGGAGGTAAACAAAGATTAATACCTTGTATATTATTATCTTTAAATTAGAGTACAATATGCCAGCATATGATTGTCTAAACAATATTGACACAAATCTTTTTCAATGAACTAAGAGAAATTAGTAATATAACTGTATTAACTATCTCTTATATGTATACATAAATATATGAATATATATACATATACATATATGTATATAT
>PVKN010031678.1:0-12432 GCA_004027915.1 Capromys pilorides | reverse complement strand
GAATAATTTAAGACTGAATGGAGTCAATGAAAGAGTAAGAAATAGCATAAATGATATTATAAATAAAAATTTTCATAGATATAATGGCAGAAAACTTCCCTAGTAGAGAAAAAGAATTTAATGTATCAATAAGCGAAGCATATAGAACTAGAATTAGCTTTGATAAAAAAATCTACAGTTAAGCTTATTATAATCAAGATTCCAGAAATTCAATAAAAGAATAGAATCTTAAAAACTGTTAAGGAAAAGAAACAAATCACCTATAAAGGAAAAGCTATCAGAATCACAGCTGACTCCTCAGCACAAATACTCAAGGCAAGGAGAGCTTGGAGTCAAGAATTTCGAATTCTAAAAGAAAACAACCTTCAAACCAGGTTGATATACCCCCAAACTATCTTTCAAGGCAAATTTAAAAATAAGATACCTCCATGACAAAGACCATGTGAGAAAATTTTTGGCCACAAGACAAGCATTTCAAAATGTTTTGAAGGGCATTCTACAAAAAAGATAACTAGAACTACAAGTCCATGAACCCCAGCAGAAGTAGTCAACAAAGCAAGACAAACAATTAAACAGAGGGAGGGAAAAGTAAGAAGTGGAAAACATGAAAATAACATGACAAGGATAAGGCAATACATGTCAGTATTATAACCATTAATGTTAAAGGTCTCAGTTTACCAATCAAAAGACAATGACTGGCAGAATTAATAAAGAAGCAAAATGTAACAATATTCTGCATACAAAAACATTTTCAATTCAGAAAGAAATTCATAGATTGAAAGTCAACAGATGGAAAACAATACTTCATGTAATAGGAACTGAGAAAAAAAGCAGAGGTAACTATTCTATTTGTAGACAAAATGAACATCAAGCCAAGATTAATTAAAATTCACTATATCCTTGTAAAGGGAACAATCCAAAGGAAGAGATAACATTCATAAATATATATGCAACAAATACCAGTGTACCTAATTATATAAAATATTAATGGGCATGAAAAAACAAATAAACACTAACACAGTTATATTGGGGGAATCTCTACCACATTGTCACAAAAGAACATATCAACTAGACAAAAAAATCAACAATGAAATATTAGTACTGAACTTTTGAACACATGGTCTTATAGGTGCCTACAGAGTGTTCCACCCACATCAAAATACACATTCTTCTCAGCTGCATACTGGACAGTCTCCAAGATAGACTACATATTAGTTCATAGGACATGCCTATGTAAATACAAAGGAATCAGAATTATAGAAGTTAACATATTGGAGATGAATAAAGCAATACAGCAACGAATTGAAGAGTTGGCTCTTTGAAAGATTAATAAAATTAACAAATCCTTTTCCAATCTTATCAAAAAAAGGAACACAAGACTGAAATCTACGCAATTAGAAATAAAAAGGGGGAAATCACAATAGACCATGCAAAAATCTAGAGGATTGCCTATAGCTACATTGAAAACTTATATTCTAATAAGGTGGAAAATGCAGAAGAAATGATTCTTAGATACAAAGGAATTCCTAGATGCAAAGGAATTAGTAAAGCTGAATCAAGATGATATAAATATCCAAAATGCACCAAGATTAATCAATGAAATCAAAGATATAAAGAAAATACCAGGCCCTGATGGAGTCACTGATGAATTCTATAAGAAAATTAGAGGAGACCTAATACCATTACTTCTCAAACTCTTTGATGAAACTGAAAGGAAGTAGACTCCTAACTTAATTCCTGGAAGCAAGCATTACTGTGATAGCAAAACCAAAGACTCAACTAAGAAAGAACTACAGGCCAATCTCCCTAATGAACATAGATGCAAAAGCCCTCAACAGAATGCAGCAAATCAACATAAAGGTTATACACTATGACCAAGTGGGATTCATCCCAGGGATGCAGGCATGATTCAACATGTGTAAATCAATAAATGTAATATAACATATTAACAGAGCCAAAGACAAAAAATCATATTATCAGCTCAATCGATGCAGAAAAAGCTTTTGACAAAGTTCAACACCCATTCATGGTTAAAAACTCTACAAGAAATTGGAATAGTTGGTCCTTATCTCAATCTGACAAAAGGCATCTGAGATAAACCAACAGCTAACATCATACTAAATGGACAAAAATTGAAAGCTCTCTCTCTAAAATCAAGACAAGGATGTTCATTGTCTCCACTCTCATTCAACATTGTCCTAGAAACTTTAGACATGGCAGTGAGACAAGAGAAAGAAATAAAAGGAATAGTAATAGGATGAGAAGAAATTAAATTATCATTATTTCAGATGACATGATTGTCTACCTAGAAGACCCCAAAGCCTCCACTAAAATTTCTATATTTAATATACAAATGGAACAGTTTAGCTGGATACAAAGTCAACACTAAAAATCAATAGACTTCCTGTACACAAATAATGAACCCACTGAGAAAGAAATTAGGGAAACAATTTTCATAATAGCACCTCCTCTCAAAAATGAAGTACATAAGAATCAAGCTAAGAAAGGTTGTAAGACCTTTATACTGGAAATGACAATACTCTGAAAAAGGAGATTGAAACAGATAGCAGATAATGGAAAGATATCCCTTACTCTTGGGAAGGAAAAATCGATATAGTGAAAATTGCTGTACTTCCAAAACTGTTACACATACTTAATACAACTCTAATCAAAATTCCATAGCATATCTCACAGAATTAAAGAAAATAATCCTAAAATTCATTTGGAACCAGAAGATGCCTAGAATAGCAAAGACAATTCTGAACAACAAACATAAGGCAGGGGCATCACAATTCCTGACTCAAAATTATACTATAAAGCTATGGTGATAAAAACAGCATGGTACTGGCAATAAAACAGACCTAAATAGCAATGGAATAGTTTTAGGACTAGAAGATGCAGAAACAACTCCAGACATACTCAGCTGATTTATCTTTGATGAAGTTGCCACACATATTCATTGGAAGAATGACAGCCTCTTTAATAAATGGTGCTGGAAAAAACAGACTCTGCAATGCTGAAGATTAAAATTTGGCCCATATCTTTCACTATGCACTAAACAAAATTCAAAATGGATCTAAGATCTAAATATTCAAACAGAAATATTCAATCTGCTGGAAGATATAATAGGTAAAACTCTTGAAGATAGTAGTGTAGGTAAAGACTTATGAATAAAATCCCACTCACAAGGAACTATCACAAAGAATCACTATGGGGGATCTCATCTCATTAAAAAAGCTTTTGCATAGTAAGAGAAATGACCAACAGAGTGAAGAGACAGTCCACAATGTGGGAAAAAAAAATGTTTGGCCGGTGTTCCTCTGACAAAGCGTTACTATTGAGAATATATAAAGGTCTCAAAAAAAAAAAAAAAAATCACACCTTCCAAATGTAAAGATCCAATCACAAATGGGCATCTGAGATGAACACATACTTCTCAGATGAAGAAATATTATAAAAAATGTTTAATATCACTTATCATTCAAGAGATGCAATTCAAAACAACACTGAGATTCAGTCTCACCCTGTAAAAATGGCTAGCATAAAGAAATTAACTGGAGCTCAGCAGTCAAAACACCAGGCCTGATTTCAATCCCTGGTACTGCATGCTGTGCTGGTCCTGGAACCAAGTGTGGTGGCACACACCTATAATCCCAGCACTGGGGAGACTGAGATGTGAGGGTCACTATGAGCTGCATAGTGAGATCCTATATCAAATAAATGAAGGATCAGGAAGGTGAGGATTTGGTCTATATTGATGGGCCAGAGAGCAGGTGTAAGTGGATTGGCTTGTGGCAAAGTTCAACAAGCAATACTGTGACCTGTACTGACTTCTTTTTTCCCTAAGTTTCTGGAGCAATCGAGTCAGTGATGAAGACAGTGGAGGAATGGTCATGGGATGCTGGCAAGGCACTGTAGGACAGAGACAGTCCCTGCTCTCCCCAGGTCCCCAGGAATGCCTCAGTGGCTTGCTGTCCCCTGCCCTCATGATCAGCTTCCTTCTCACAAGTCTGCATTGCTAAGCACAGGCCTCTTTAGAATGTTGTTTTCAGATAGCATGTATCATAAGCTCCCCTTCTCCTGTTTCTCCCTTGGACACAAAGTGACCAAGATTGAGATGAAAAAAGCAAGAGGTTCCCAGGCACCTGGATAGTGCCCGGACATCAGGCCTTCTGTGCACACGAGGGGGTGTTTTCAGCAGGTGGAGATACCTGGAAACCTGACACCTCCCTGGGTCCCTCCTTCCCCTTGGCACCAGTGCTGGAACAGCCTGACAAGTCTTAAAGGGTCCCTTAAGTTTTCTGAAACTGCCACATATAATTTTATAAATGTATATTTGACAAATTGAAGATAGTTAAAGTAGTAACATGTAGAGAAAATATCCCCTTGGATATTTTTAAAAAGTTATCTTAAAACATACATAACATAAAATGTATTATTTTCATCATTTTCAGATGTACAGTTCAGGACATTGTACAAGCATCACCACCATCCACCTCCAGAAGTTTTCACCCCACACCCTCGACAGAAACCCTGTATTCATTAAACAGCATATCAGCTTTCTGCCGTTATAACTAATTCCCAAGTTGATCAACCTTGAATGAAAAATGTTCAGTTTAGCTCTAGTTTTAGAGGTTTGAGTCCATGGTTAGCTGTTGCTGTTGCTTTGGGCCTGCATAATGCATGCAGGTAGGAGTGTACAGTCCAGCGAACTGCTTGCCTCATAGCCTGGAACTGGAAAGAAGAAAGGTGGAAAACTGGTGCCCGAGATTCTCTCCAGGCCCTGCCTCCAGTGACCGGAAGTCCTCCCTGCTGCCCCACCTCCTGCAGTTTTCAGTTTTCCCAACAGCATCACACTGGGGAGCTAAGCGATTAACATATGGGTCTTGGGGCGACATTCAAGATCCAATCTGCAGCAAGCAGTAGCTCTCTGTTCCTTCTTCCTCCGCCCCCTGGAAATCATTATTTTACTTTTGTGTTTCTGAACTTGACTACTCAAGACACCTCGTATGCTCTCTCTACGTGCGTGGTATCATGCCATGTGTCTGGCTTATTTCATCTCGCATAGTGCTTTCAATTAGGTATATTTTTGTAAAAAATGGAAATCTTACTCAACACCATGTCATAATTATTTAAAATTTTAAAATTCAGATAGCAACATATTATACCTATGCCGCCCTTATCATATCCCACACACCCGTGTATTTAATGGAAGGTGATATTTTGCAGCATTTGTCTCATGATCACTTTTGTAATTTTTTTTTTTACTAAGCCACGTTCCACTGACTAACAAACCAATTTTACTTGCAGCTCACATACAGAGAGAAGTGATATAATATAAATATTAATAAGCAAATAGATGTTGCAGACACTGCCTTAATTCAAATTAAAATACACCACTCTTTGTGTGACTGCAGATGAGTCGTACAACTTTATGTGAATCAACTTCCTTCACAAAAAATCAGGAAGGTCCTACTAGCACTCGCCCTCAGAGGCTCTGTCAGGAGTGAATGAGTCAGTAAGTGACGTATACCAATTCTAGTTACTTCTCATTGCTAATACATTCAAGATATAGCTACAATTTCTTTGCAGCTTCTTTTGATTCCTTCTACTCCACCCTACATTTTAAAATTTATGGAACATTGGTTAGTCACTATTCATTCCTTCATTTGTCAAAACAGCCAGGTCTGGCACTGGCCTTTTGTCCATCAAGAGGAGCTAGCACCTGCCACATACAGTGGTGCACACCTAAAGTACCAGTGACGCTGGAGGCTGCAGGAGCACTGCTCAGGCCCTCGTGCTTGCCACTCTGCCCAAAGCCCATAGGTGGCTTCATCAGAAGCTATGCCACAGGAAGTGGAAGGGTCACAAGTCAACATCTTAGTGTTCAGGTATGCAAGCATCTTTTTTGTTTTGTTTTGTCTTCAATTATATATTTGGTGCAGGGTTTCACTATGCAGTTTGGACTCAGTGATCCTCCTGTTTGTAGCCTCCCCAGCACTGGGATTACCTGGGCAGGGCTGGCGGGGCATGTGGTCCCAAGATCCAACCCGGGTCCCTGTGCTTGCTGAGCAGGCGCTTAGTCTACTGAGCTATCTCTCTGGCCCTAAGAAGCATCTTTTATAGGTAGGACGAGGGGGAAGAGAGAATACGAGACACTACACAACTCCAAGCTTATTTCACCCAGTCCTTGCCTTCTTGGGCTTCTTTCTTTCTGGTTCTTTCCCCAGAAACCAAACTCTGACCTCTTGGAGCCAGTGCCTGCACATTCTGCCCATGCATCTTATCTGTGGAGAGGAAGCAGTGGTGGTGATATCCTCAGCCTGAGGAATTTTGGAAAAATAGCTTGTTTCTAAAGGAAGAAAATTCTAACTTCTACAGACCCAGTTGGCCCATGAGTAATAGCAGGAGAAATGCAAGTCAGATCAGGCTGGACAGCTTTGCAAGACCCTGTGTCAAAATAAAAACTTTAAAAAGATGGCTAGTGAATGTCACTCAGGGGTAGAGTGCTTGCCTAGCAAGAGTTCATTATCCAGGGAACCCTCCAAAAAGCCAATGACCCTTTCACACCCAGGTAGAATCCTCTTGAGCCTCCACTGGGTGATCGCTTCCAGCCCTGCACAATGCAGTCAGTGCGCAGAGGTACCTTTAGGAATGGTACGTGGCATTTGTAAATTCTATGTTGCTATCTGCAAATAAAACATCACAGAGCCACCTTGCATGCAGATAATTTAACTAGTGGACAAGAAGATAATGCTTTTAAATTTGTAGGTAAATTTTGGGAGGATTTAACTTTAAGAAAATAATTCTGCCATAACCACTATAGTTTTAATCACTACCATAGGCAGCATTGTAATTTCCATATTCTTGATCATAATCATTATTAAATCCTTGGTTCCAGTTTTGGCCCTGACCTTGACCATGGTCCCTAGTACCACCTTGTCCACCAGCTGTAGCACCTCTTCCTCCTTTTGTTGTTGCTGTTGCTGATGATATATCTCTTTGGGTTGTACTACTTTGACTTCACACTTTCCTGAACCAGTTTGATGGTATCTGCTTTCTAGCAATTTCTTGTTTGGCTCTTCATCTGTGTATGTGATGAAACAAAATCCCCTCCTTTCATTTGCTTTTGTATTGATGGGAAGTTCGATATTTTCTATTTCTCCAAAAGCTCCAAAATATTCTTTAATACTGGTATAACTATAGGAACCATGGATATGGACAGGGCTATGCAGACTACAGTGGTCAATGGGGCACTTAAGGCAAAGCATCTGGAGGAGGTGGCAATCATCAAAACAGTTACCAGCCATACTAAAGAGGAAGACATTGGAGGAAACAGGAGATGTTAAAGAAATCTTCCAGGACTACGCTGAAGATTGGGCTTTTGTTGCTCTAATGATGATTTTGTAAAAGATATTCTAGTGTACAAGATACACTGTCCAATTGTATATAGCTGCTGATTAGTTTTCTTTGTTTTTACTTTGTCCTTTGCTATGTGTTATGATTGTGGATTTGTGTTTATACAAATTTTATTTGTATGATTTCTCATGTTAAACCCCAAATAAACACTTTCTTACTTGAAAAAAAAAAGGAAATAATTCTGATAGCCTCTCCTACATCATTTCTGAATGTAATTATGTTTGAACGTCATTATTAACAGAAAAGAGGCCTTATAAGCCAATCAGATGACAGCCAAAAAATGAGTGGGGAATGCTTGTTTTACTTAAGTATCAAGAGAAATGCACTTCATTGGTTCTACTCTTTACATAAAGTGCTAATTACAAGTAATTCCTTGTGAGAGGGGTAAAAAATCTAAAGCAAGCAAGGCAATTTCTGTATATGGTAAAGGCTTAAGCACCAAGTGGTGACGCTGACAGCAGATGCCCCAGTTATTTTGCAGCAACTTAGACATGGAAGTGCTCTTGTAGTTCTGTCCATGCACACACACACAGGCACCCAGGGACAGACATGAAATTTGGACATGCTCAACAATTTAGGCAATTCACCAGTAGTAATTCCTGGGCTTTCTCCCCGCTTAGTCCATCCACAGTCATTTTTTTTCTTACTTTCTTACAGCGGTACAAATTGTTCTCTGCTACCCATGCAGACCTGAGTGGAGCTAGCTGATTTGTGGACCTGCTCCCCTCTGGCGGACATTAGAAAAATTGCACATTTGGCCACATGAAAGAACTACCCTGGTAAGAGCTCAGTTATTCCATTGCAGTTTTGTTTAACAGTAAATAGATACAGAGAAAACAATGAAGGAGACAGAAAAGGAGCAGCCACATAGAAACTCCCAGGAGATCCTAGGGCAGCAGCAGAGCATAGAGTAGCCTCCAGTACTCCTTGAAACTAGTGGTGGAGCTCCATGCTGGCCGAGCAATTCTGCCTAAGTATGGAGAATCCTGCTGAGTCATGAAAACTCAATATTTGTTTTCAATAATCACTTAATCCACATCCACTAACAAGGTGTGAGGCTACTCACTATCAGCTCTTTGAGCGACAGCATTGGAATAGCCAGCCATTGCCTACCCTGAATGAAAGGGTTTGGAGATGAAATATGTATTCTTGACATAGTACATTTCAGGCCCCAAAAACCTCACTTCAACCAGGCATCAATGTTCAATACACAGTAGCATTCCATTCAGAATCCTTTCAACAGGAAAATAACAAGTTTTGCTGGAAGGGGTAAGCCAGAGATCTAAGAATTTAGTGCAGAGGTAACACAATTACAGGTCAGGATGAACAGGTCCCTGGCATATTTGCCAGTCTTTTTGTGGAAAGATTTGCTGCTTTTAGCTACACCTGTTCCTAATTTACTTGCCATAAATAAGACCAGCACCTTTGCCCAGGGCTCATGCTGTTGCTGAATGAAATAATAAGGCAGGCTGCTACCGAGTGCTCTCAGAGTTCTACAAACAGGCCACAGGCCTCCTTGTCAGCCAAGGCCTAAGGTGGAAGGAAAGCCAATCCACACGGAGCGTTTTCCTGCAGAGTAAAGATGGCTTGCTTACGTGATGCACAGAAGGGATTAGGGCTGCTTACAGGTATTTTGGCCTTGAAAATGTAACAAATTTCTTCAAAGGATGACCAAATAGGAAAAATCCCATTGAACTCATGGATAAAATGAAGGAAAATCCTGTATTAGAGCCATTTTGCATATTATGGGCACAAAGAATCATAGGAATTAAACGTATCTAAAGGGATAAAGTCTAGTGTGTTAAAATGGTGGGGATGTGAAGGAAACAGAATGTCTGACCGTGCCCTTAAGTGGGTGATTCTCTAACACTTGGCAGGAAACTGCTACAGGTCTCAACAAACTCTGGGAAAAACCACACCCCAAACTTGGTGCCTGCCAATATGCTTGAAAACCATCATGAGCCTCTAGTGGCTGCCATGACTTTGTGAGGAAAATCACCTCTCCTGGTTTTCTAATTTCACAGCTCGGGTGAGCTCCTCTTGTTGGAAACCTGAGCGTTAGCTATACAGGCCAGGAAGGCAAGCCCAGTCAAGGGAGGTCCTTCAGAGGTGCACGGCGGTGTTGCAGAACTGACAGCAGACCAAATCCAGAAATTCCACCACCTAATTACGTGAGACTCGTCGTTCTTCCATTTAAAAAGTGGATAGGAATCAAAACACAAAAATCCAGCTCATGCTTTGTCACAGGATGATGACAACTGACATCTTTTTTTAAGTTTATAAATACCTCTTTTTTGATCATATATTCTAGTCATATCTGTTTCTGATATAGAAAAATATCTTCCGCATTTGCATTTACTATGTATAGTATTTTATGTTTTGTAACTTCCCCTCTTTTCTTAATACTATAAATATTACTTAGGTATTTGAATATTCTTTTTTCTACATTACTTAAAAAATAACATATTGGCACTTATGTTTTTATATAATACATGAAATATTTATTATGCCAACATACAAAACAGAACATGCCTTATACTTTTCCCCTTGCTGTATTGTGAACATCTTTTTGTTACTATTGTTCTAGTTCATCATTTTAAGTTTCTGCTGTGTTTCATCAAAAAAGCATTATTGATTTAGCTAATTCTCAGCTATAGGAAGCATGCAGACTAATATTTGTGCACAAACGTGATTGTTTGAAGGACTAAATTACAGAATTGAAGCAGCTGCATCAAAGTGAGTGCATCTTTTTCCATGTATTTAGACAGGGTCTACAGGGTCTCCAGGGTCTACAGGGTCTACAGGCTCTCACTACACAGCTTGGACTCATAGTGATGCTCCTGTTTTCAGCCTCCCAAGTGCTGGGACTACAGATGTGCACCACTATGCCACCTCACGCGTGCATAACTTCAGGGACTTTTGGGTTTCCAAATGGCCCACAGAGCTATTCCAGCACATGCTCTCACTCATCGTCTATTACCTGTACTTTTCCCTCCCAACCTTTCCCTTCCACACAACATGAGGTATTATTTTTCCCAAAGTCTTGTCCAACAAATATCAAATTTTGTCTTATCATCTCCAGCAATAGGTGCACTTGGTCATGGTTCTGCTCCTTCCACTTTGAATCGCAGGTCTTTGGGCTTGGGACCTGCCTGGCTCAGGGCTTCGCTGGGTTCCTCAGCCCCAAGCCTTCACAGCACTGTTAAGTAGGCAGCTCCTCATCTTACTACACCCTCAGTTCAGCTGCCAACCACCACAGCTGGTGGACATGAGAACCCTTCAAACTCTTTAGCAAAATGACAGCACAGGGCAGGGTTTTTTATAATATCTATTCTATATTTTTATTTCATAGGTTTTCCTAAGGTCATATGCCACTAATGGACAGATCTGAAATGGGAGTCCACCTCTTTGAACTCTAAGCTTGTGTCTTTTCAGGACCTCTGAAATCCAAGACAAATGAAAGTGGCCAGGGGCAGTGGAAACAACCTATAGGCCTTTCTCCCTTGACAGATATTCAGATAACTATTTTTGATGACCTCCGAAAGGTTGACTCATTCTTTGAACACATACTTATTAAGTAACCACTACATACCTAGAAAGTCAGTGTGCATACAACTGTGAGCAAGAGACAAAAATTCCTACCCCTTGAAGCTAATTATAATATGGCACACATTTTAGTTTCCCATAGCATAGTTCTGCGCTCCATATGGTACATATGGTATGACAGGTGGAGCACTTGCACTGTGAGTTCCTACACGTTCCCATCTCTCTGTGGGGATAATGATCATACCTAGCTGTTATAATTGTGCCGTTAAAGGAGATGAGATGACACATGGGAAAGCCCAGCATACACGGTCAGTGCTTGCAAGTGTTAATCATGATCATTACTGCAATTCTCTCGTGGAATTGCTACAGATGTAAACATTTATACTATCAACAAGTAATAGCTAATGATATGGATTACCTATAAATCAGCATGGACTTGGATGCCTAACATCTGTTGGCTCACTCTGAAGCAACAGTGTTTCCTAAACTTCCTTGATGATGGTAATCCTTTGGGATGCTTCTAGAAAAATATTTCCAGATTCTCCACTCTCTCTGAGTCAGGACTTGCTCTGGAGTGTTTTGGGAATCTATATTGTTTTTATTGTGATAAATCATACAGGCATAAAATTGACCACTTTAAGTATTTTTAAGTGTATAATTCACTGCATCACAGTGCTGTGGTGGAACTGTCACCTCCACCCTTGCTCAGAACTCTTCATCGTCTCCAACTCAAACTGTGCACTCATGAAACACTGACTTCCTATCTCTTCCTCTCATCTCCTGACAATGAACATTCTATGCTGTCTTCAGTAATTTCATTTTTCTAGGTTCCTAATTCAAGTGGCATCATACAGTATTTGTCTTTCTCTGCCTGGTTTATTTCACTCAGCCTGGTGTCTTCGAGTTTCACCTATGTTGTTCTATATCTCAGTTTCCCTCCCTTCTGAGGCTGAACACAACTCCATTGCAGTAGCTGCCACATTCTGCTGTCACCAGTTTGCGGATGTTTGGGTCTCTCCCATCTCTTGGCAGTTTCTCTTCTGACCCTACATGTCACAGCAGCTGGAACTATTCCTGGCTTTTCTACTATATGGGGCAAGAGGAAACGCATCAGAGAAGTTTGTACTCTTTTTGAGAACTTAGCACCTGATGATCTCACAATGAATTCAGTAATTCAAGATTAGTGAAGTGTGCTTAATTCTTATCCAATAATCGTTTCCCATATCACCTGGGTGCTATTGACTGAAAATTGCTTCATGATGCCAGGCTCCATGTCTTGCTTTGTGCTTGAAGCCAAGGGACACGGGACACTCTTGGGCATGTGACTCAAAAGCCGTGTTGCCATGGCTCTGGAAACCTGAGCTCTACTGTGGTTTTTGGTAGCTTCATGACCCTCTACTTTGAGTTTTGTTCAAAACGAAGCTACAACTAAGTAATAGCAGAACTGGCGGGGGGGGGGGGGGGGGG
>PVKN010031677.1:0-12433 GCA_004027915.1 Capromys pilorides | reverse complement strand
AATTCTTAACATTGCATTGTGAACTGGAAGAAATTTGCATAGAATCTTGAAGTAGGAATTGAATTAAAGAATGAAAGAAAGAACAAAAACAGAAGAAAGAATGGAGATGAAATAAACAGTAACTCAGGTTTGGAGTGAAAGCCAGTCAGGAAGGTCTGATGGAAGCCAACCTTTATTATATTATTGGGCTTTGGATTGACAGAGTATGCCAGGCATATGTTCAAAAAAGCACATGAGTATTTGCTATCTGCTCTCATTTTATACTAATCTGAATCATTTTCTTGGCTATACCCCATACTATAAGGAAAATTTCCACTATTTAAAACCAAGAACTTCATTTTAATTTTTATTTTTAACATTGTTAGGTCCATTGTATTAGAAATTCCAAAGATAAATCAAAATGTTCCTATTTTACTCACTTTTATGTACTCCATTCTACCTGCTCAAAGACAATCTTATAAACCTAAATTACGCTCGTGAAACTTAAAACTTAAGGCCAAGAGCTACAGAGCTACTTTACTACAATAGAGAAAAACAAAATTTCATTGCAAACTTGCTCAGAAAATTTTCCTTCTCCAAAAGATGAATGGAAAACTGACTGGTAGTTAAGAAAGGAGAGAGGAGGAATCCTCAGACAGACTCTTGGAGCCTTCTCTCCAGTGAGCCTTGACCAGAGGCTGGGGCAACTGACTGTTTCTGGACCATCAGCTGGTTGTGCTCCTGGGAGAACTACCAACCTATAGCATCAGCTGGCCCCAGCTCTCAGGTATCCAGTTGAGAATAATCCTGACAATCTCTGTCTCTTTAGTGCTAAGCTAAAATCCTTCTTTCCATGCTAGGATGTGTATAAGCAATCTTTACAGGAGGAAAGATATGTTCAGTATTTCCCATTTGCTCTTCTAGATCATTTTTCACCCTTCTCCATTTTCCCTTCCCTGAAGAACATGATCTCTGTGATACATACATCCAGGATGCCATTGACTTCTCGCACCATTGGGTGCCAGACACTAGCAGACAACAGGAAAGTGTCCAGTGTGGATCCTTCTTTCTTCCTCTCTTCTTTGTGGCAGTACAGTAGCTGTAGCTTTTCTCTTACCGGACACAGCCCATCCCCTCTCTGTGATCTGAAACCTTTTCTTTTCTCCTGTGCCTTTGATAGTGATTCTCACCATTGCTGTCCCTAGAAAATTACAAGATTCCCTGATAGATCTTCTTAATTTCTTTATCTCACATAAATAGGAGCTTGAGAAGCTTTAAACATAATAAAAGCATGAAGGGAGAATCTCACCCAGTAACAAGCATATGGTGCCTTTATTTCAGCATTCTAGCTACTGGAAGCTTGAGTGAGCAAAAGCCCTCGATACACTTACAGTTCATTAGATGGATACATTTCTTCAGAATGCAATATATTCAAAGCAGTTTCTAGACCAGCAGTGTTGAACCTGTGGCCTATGTGCTGCAGCTTGAGATTTGTTACCACTGCATGACCTAACAAGTTCGCCTTCATAGGTCTAGACCTATGGGTGTAGGGTGTTGATGCTACTTTCTTCCAAATAACACCTAAATATAAAATAAAACCTCACATAATTTTTCAGGGTGCTTGTAATATAAGATCCACAGTTAAGATTGTCCGCCAGATGGATGCATTTTTTTACATATGTTACAATACATGAAAGAAGTATATTGCAATGTAATAATATTAATCTGTGAATAAATACTATTGATATCAATACTTAAATAAGTGACAATATAAATTATAATTAATTGTTTGTAAGTATACAAGACCTCTTTAGATCAGAGATAAATGGCCATGCAAACAGGTGAACTTGAGTCTTATTGAGGAGCATGAGAGTACAAATAATGCGAAAATAACATGCATGCTTGAAAAAACACACTTGGTAGTGTTTTATATGAATATTCACAAATCAATGTCACGTGTTGTATTGTACATACTTAGTGAAATTGTATGAAATTAAAAAATATTTTCTCAATTTTGATGCCTGCAAATTTTATGTGGACTATCATTCTTAACTGTTATCATTTTTGTTGTCACTTCTGTTTCCTATATATTCAATTGACTTAGTGGAAACTGTGTAAAGCATGACCTGAAAGAAGATGAGATGGAGAAGAATTCTTGGGATAAAATCACTGACAACTGTGTTGCCAGAGCACTACAGTAAGCATGTGATACAGGAGAAATATAACTCCTGGTCTGCTGGATGTCAGAAGGACTGAGTTTTTGTCTCCCAAAATGAAGGGATGAATTCAAAGGAACAATGAAAGTTAAAATGGGAAAGATTTATCGGCAGACAGCTCCTGAGACACAGGCCAGGCCTGAAATCAGGCTCCCATAGGGATCCTTTATCAAGGAGTATTCATACAGCAAAGGCACAGTGTGGGCATAAAGTGAGTCAAACCAAAACCAGCCAGTATGTTACAAATACAGGTGCTTAGCTAATACTAATACAATAGAAAAACAAGTCATGTAGCAAGAGTACATGGAAAGAACAAAGGCATTTTGGGAAAGGGATGAGCCAATAGACATCAGTCACTCACCTGGACAACCCATGTCCTTCTGGACATGGGTAGAGATAATTATAGTACAATTCTAATTTACTACTTATCCCTTAGGGAGGCAATGTCTTAGTTACTTTTCTCTCACTTCTGGGACAAACTACCCAACACCTAAAATTAAGAAAGGAAAGATTACTTAGCTCACAGAGGTTTCAGTCCATACAAGGCTGGCCCAAAGGCAGAGTGACACACATGACAGAGGGCAACGGTTGATGGTTGTTGAAAACAGAAAAGAGAGAAAGGAAGAACAGCAGCTATGGCAGCTGGTGAGCCTCTCTCCCTTTCTTATATTTGTATGCAGATCATCTGCCCCAGGGCAGGTGTAGCACTCACACTCATAATCCCAGAATTGGATCAAGAATTACACATAAACTCTAGAAGCCTGCCACAATGACTGCATGAGCCTTTGGGAGACATCTAGATACAAACCATAACATTCCACCCCTAGGTCCCCGAAGATTCATGCACATCATTTTAAGCAAAAGACATTTAGTCTATCTCTAAGAGATACAAAGTCCTAACAGTTTCCATATTACTGAAAAGTCCAATTCCCAAATCTCCTCTAAGATCTAAGTCAAACTCAGCTGTGAGCCTCTGTACAAATGAAAAGTTAAGTACTTCCAACATTAAATGACACAAGAAAAACATTATCATTCCAAAAGGTACAAACAGCAGGATATAAAGCATTGGGACCAAAGCAAGTCCAAAATTCAGAAGAACAAACATCAAGTCTTGTAGTTACATGTGGAACAACTGAAGTAATCTGTGACAAATTGTGAGCTCCACGTGGCTCCACCTCTAAGGCACTCTTAGTAGTAGCTCCATTGGCTTCTGTCTTAGGCCTGCTTTGCTCCCATCTTGCATCATTCCTTAGGTGATCCATGTTCCTGACTTTTCCAAACTTCTGCAAGTTAGGCTTCTCACTCTCTGCTTCACACACTGCTCTCTCAGGAGCACACTGCCTGGATCTGCAATCTAGGTGGAAGTCTTATGAATCTCAAAACATTTGCGTTCTGTCTGCTCCTAAAACCAATGCCATGTGGGCTATGTCAAGATCTGTGGCCAGCTGGAGCAGCATCCAGGCTTTCTTCTGTCTTGGATATAGGAGTTGAGTGCCTGGATTGCTGAACACACTGACTCTGATGCTGAGGCACAAATTCTCTATGCCACCACCATTTGGAACTGGCTGTAACCACTGCCTCTATTCTGGAACATGGCACTCTGCAGCTTTCTCCTTCAAGTAAAGTCTTTTTTGTTTTTGAAGTTTTGAGAATGCAAAGGGTGGAGTCCTTCTGCCTCTTGTGATACCCTCAGGCCATCCTTCTTATTCTCCTGGTCCTTCTCAGCATTGTAGATATTTCAGTTTTATGTTTGCAGTCCACAGATTTATTGGCACTGCCTTTATGGTTAAACTCACATTTTAAATCATCCTACTGGGTTATTTGCTCTTGATTCTCACATAAATCTGACTAACATCACCCAACAATAGCCATGCCACTACATCAACGTTCAACTGCCTTCAAATTTCTTCTTCCAGACAAATTGGTCTTCTGCCCTTAATCTCAGTCTCAGGCAGTCTCCAGACAGGAGCAAAATGAAGACAAACTTTCTGCCAAGTCATATCACACATTGTCTGAAGTTCAACAACCAATGTAGTCCTTCTTTCCAGAAGAAACCTCTCCAGCCTGGTCTTTACCATTAGAATTTCTGCAAACCTTTCATTCTTCTGACCTTCTTCTGAATAAAATTTCCCATATAGAACAGCTGAAGGTGTTCTAACACTTCTCTTTCAAGGGAAATCACAAAACCTTTTCTATATCTTCCCATAAATCATTACCAAACTCTCTTGAGTGGCATGGTCAGGTATAGTCACAGCAATGACCTCACTTCTTGTACCGAATTCTGGCTTTCTTATTTTTCTCTCAATGGTGAAACAAAATGTGTGACAACCAAAATTAAGGAATGAAAGGTTTATTTAGTTCACAGTAAGTGGTGGTTTCAACTCATAACCGGTTAGCTTCAAGACAGAGTGGCACATGCAGAGAGCAAGAAGTTCATGGTGGCAGTGAAAATAGCAAAGAGCAAAGGGAAGAGCAGCAACTGTGGTATCTAGCAAGCTTCTCTCCCCTGTTTATATTTCTACTCAGATTATCTGCTCCTAAGTGGGTGTAGCATACACACCCATAATCACAGCAAGGGATCATGAACTAATAACAATCTTGAGAAGGTGTCCAATGACTGTGTGAGACTTTGGAGGGACAACTAGACACAAATCATAACAAGAAGCTAGGCCCAGTCATTGCATTCTTATCTTCAGGCCTTTTCTTCAGAAGTACCTCCATCTACATTTCTGTTGTCTTTAGTTTTTACTGACTTCTTTGAGAACCTGCTCCTTTTCTGACTATATATTAACTTCTGTCCAGTTTATCCACCTATCATAAATGAATAAAAAATGCTCATTTAAGGAGAACTCTATTGCTGGACTTGAGAGATTAAGGCCAGCCATTCTACAGACAGGAAAAGGAGTCATAAGAATTTCAGGCCTGAATTCTGTTTTTGGAGAATGATGATGTTCCCAAAGAGGCATAAGTTTACTTGAATAAATGTAGATTGTTGTACAAGAATAAATGCATAAATGTAAAATTGTTATGCATGAAACAGTATGATACTCCTTAAAAATAAACTTTGTTGTATCTTTTGGAGAAAAAATTAATATATCTTGTTTGGGGGTAGAGGAGAAATACCACAGTAGTTGATGATTTTTTAAAAAATACATTTGTCCTAAAAGCCTTAAAATTAGAACCTGTTTTTTGTTTGTTTGTTTGTTTGTTTGGTTTGGTTTGGTTTGGTTTTCATAGGATCAGAGTTCGAACTCACAACTCTGCACTTGCCAGGTAGGCACTTGTGCCACAGAGCTATCTCCCCGGTGTTAAAATTAGAAAATGACAAACATGAGTGTATAGCACTGTGTATGATGAAAATGACACCAAACAGGGTACAAAGAAGCCCCCACTGAGATAGGGAGTCTGAATCCATACTAACCCATAGGTTTCAGTTGCATGCGTGATGACTGCCATAACAGGAAAATAATTTCCAGGACAGGTCAGTAAAAGACAAGAAGAGACTTACTAGATAGAAATTTAAAAGTACACACTCAAGCAATAGAGTACATGTGAGACAGACATGAATCTTACAATCAAAAGTTGGAGACTTGGGGTGTCTCCACAGTGGATGATCTAGGCCTGCACTCCTGTCATCTGTCATGATACCCAACTGGTAGGCTATGCTAAAATGCAAACCATCTATCTGTGTTTGAAGTTGAAATCTACTGCCTACAACTATTGCTGCTTCCTGAAGGATGCATGTTTGTGGGTGGAAATACAACTTACAGGTAAAAGGTAGAGGGCTAATTTCTAATGTCCAATCTTATTTTGTCTTTATGACTCTTAAAAATATGTTTGAATGAATTTCCTGGAAGGCAAAAGGTCTTGAGTAATTTTTAATTCCTGAAAACAGTTTTTCTTCAAAGTACAATTTTAAAAGCCCTACTATCCTTGTTTCCTTTACATCTACCTTTATTTCTTCTACCCTACCTCAAAATGATGCAAGAAATGAATGTAGAACAATGAGGCTTGTTGCACATGGGAAGGAACAGGAAAACTACTGAGTATTCACCAAATCTGAATTATGTTAGGAAACTAAAGATGCTATTAAACTTGGCATTGTGGTCAGGCTTATAATACTAGCTACCCCAAGGCTGTAGCAAGAGGATCACAAGTTCTAGGTTAACTTGAGAACTTAGTAAGGTTCTATTTCAACACCAAATACAAAGGAGTAAAGATATAGCTCACTGATACAGTACTTTGTGTTTGATCTCCAAAAGTACAAAAAAAAAAAAAAAAAAAAAAAGTCTTATCAGGGTATAGTTCATGGTGTTTAAAAAAGATCAGGGAGAGAGAACTCTGGACCAGACTAACCAGAAGAGAGTTTTGCAAATTTCATTCCAGCAGTGTGGCTGATGGAAAAGCTTCCGTAGGGCAATGTGGACTATGGGTGATCTCAGCGACTAAGGGATAGAGAAACAAGAAGAGGACAGAGAAGGCAGGATAGCTCCTAGCATTATTTATGAAAATCTATACCAATGACTCAAGAGCTTCTCCTCTATACAAAAACAAATCTGAGCTGAGGCAAGAGGCTTTAGGAGAAGATTTGTAAATGTTCAGATTTTTTTGTCTTTTGAAACAGGGTCTTATTATGAAGTTCAAGCTGGCCTTGAACTCACTTTTGTAGCCCAGACTGGTCTCAGATTCACATTGATCTTCATGCCTCAGCCTCCCAAGTGCAGGGATTACAGGTGTGCACCACCACACCCAGCTTAAGCTTAGATTTTCTTCTTAACATTTCTCCAGTATTTCACTCTCCTCCACTTCAAGCTGTTTGTAATTTTCAGTTATTTCACCCTCCTCCATGATGGTCACTCTAACTAATGAAAATTGTTCCTTTATTTCTAAAATTGAGTCAATGCTCTAGTGAGTACTTTGTCAATTACATGCTTTTTCACTTTTTCCACCTTTATTATGTTACTTTTTACCTGTAACAGATTACATTATTGTGGAATGCCTTAACTCATCTCAAGCTAAGATAATATTTCTGTGGCATTTTATTTATTCACTTCAAGTTTATTGCATCATATTTTAGACATGGTCAATGCAGAGCAAAAATATAAAGTATAAAAATGAGATAATTGCAGAAAGCGATAAATCCTTTAAAGAAAATAAGGTGATGTTATGCAGAATTACAGACAGGGCAGTGAAACTACTTTAGGAAGGATTCTTGTGAGAAACTTGAAAAGAAAGTAGACCTTGGCTGCCAGACAGTGGATTAAAAAATGAATCTTTCTTGGAGATTAGGGAAAAGAATGTTCTGAGCATAATATACACACAAGCACATACACACACACACACACACACACACACACACACACACACACTTGAGATATGTACTTCTTTTTGACCTTGAGTTCTCAATTTTCAATCCACATTACCCCAGTACAGTGTCTCCATAGTAACTTAAAATAGAAACTGGCCTGTTTTACATCATGTGGAGATTTGTCATATTTTATGTTCCTTTGCAGAAGCCCATGGAAGTGGAGCAATATATGTCCCAGTCCCACCTCCGAATGAACATTCTACGCAAGTTTACACAGGAAAAATAAAATCCTACCTAATCCCAAAATTGATAGTATATTATAAATTCCATTCTCCTCTTCACCCTGAAATGAAAATTTATATTATTGGAGAGGAAAGTCAGGAAAGTTTAAGAAAAAAAAAAAATAGATGACACTCTAGACCTGTTCTTCACTCTATTACCTATTCTTTCCTTTTGAGCTCTTGGGATCTAACAATTTACTTCATAATTTTAAAAGGAATAGTATTCTTTAGGTCCTTTCCCATCGCTCCAGCTTCAGTAGGTTATATTTTATGTGTAAATTCACTACTTTTATCTTCTACCAGGATAAAGTCATGACAATTATTCTAAGACGAAGCATTGCCAGAAAATGTAGCTGTTCACAGCTGTAATTTCTAAGAAATTTGAACTGCAATGGCTTGGACTTTTGTTCTCTCCACCAATTTCACTGGAAACCCAGAATAACTGCTCATAATGCCATCAGTGACCTTCCTCATTCCTTGCCTTCTTTCCTTTACTCAAGTGATGCTACTCTAATTCTGTTCTTAAATATGTTCAGTGACAAGTGACCTTCTTGCTTAATAATATCCAGCAGTAAGGGACCAAGGATATAGCTCAGGGACCCAGTGCCTGCCTATCAAGTGTAAGGTCCTGAGTTTGAGCCCTGGTACAAAACAGAAAGCAAAACAAAACAATATCCAGCTGCCATCAAGCAACCCCATCTTCCACTGTATGATGCTATCAAGCACCCTCAGCCTCTTGCAGTTCTGCATGCAATAAAGAATATGGCCCCATCTTTCATTCCAATTCCCAGAATCTTCATTTTAAGTCTATTTTTGTGACTTTAATGTTTTATCATCCTTTTTAATATGAATATGCACTTTTTAATCTCACCCTTAGTGGTGCCAACTATCACTTCAGTAGGAGCAGCCCAATGTTTAACTCTGTAACCTTCTCCAATTTCTAAAGGTCCAATCTACATTTCTAGTGCTATGCTGTCAATATTTTTCTGATGTTTGCTTTTAGATATCTTGTCTATTCCTGGCCTAGAATTTTGAAACCCCAGTCTGGACAAAAACACCAATATCCATGTGAAATTAATGCCATTCTTTGATCCCAGTGTTTCTGCAGTTAGACTTCCAGTGATCCCTGTGCACTCACTCGAGCTCACCTTGTGTGAGCTTTACCAGGTGCTTCTGTTGAATGCATCACTGTGTACCTTTCTTTTCTTAAGATCCTGCTGGGTGTTATCTTTTCTCTTTAAATGGGTAGCTTCATGGTCAGTCACTTGGACAGCAGGGACAATTCTTTCACAGTAGAATCAATGTTTTCCACAACCACTGTGGAAACACTTATCTGTTCCAACAGAAATCAGACTATAACTAATATGATTGAATTTGGAAAAATTATCTTTACCTTCAATCTCATTCTTATTTTGCATTTCTCATTCTCTTCATGGCAACAGTAGTTTCCTAAACTCTCAAATGAAAAACTCCATTCTTCTTTGCCTATTTCCTTTTCTCCACCTCTTAAACCTATTCTGTTAGACAAAGTACATTATTTTTCTAAATGAATTGAGATTTCTTATCTTTATTTCTATCCATAAAATCCCTATTGATCTTATATACAATCAGAACAGCACCATAGCTTTCTTGATAATGGTAGTCAAAATAATTTTTATTCTAATTGTAAATGTGCCTTATCCCTTGCATTTTAAATATTTACAAGAAAACTAGTTCATTAGTTCAGTGAAGTAAAAGATACATATATTCTTTCTTTCTCTCTTCAGTATGATTTGCTTAGGTAATGGCAACCCCAAAAAGCTCTAAGTGGGCAATTTAACAACGTGGTCTATAGTTTGGAGTACACTGGATAAGAAATGCATAAAAAGTAATGTTCTTTGGCCATCTTAAACAAGAAATAACAATATAGAGAATTAGTTTAGTAAAAACTTTGTAGAAGAGCTTACACCTTCAGATAGGCCATGAATATGTCTCAAAGCGATATTGCAAAATTCGTCCATTAGGGAAGTTGTACTCTACTGAAAAGTTACCTGACTTATGAGTTCCGCAGTCAAACAAATTTAAACAGGTTTGCAAGGAAGCCTCTGCAATGTATAGAGACATGTCACATCTACTTAGTATCCCCTGGGCAATAAAACAGATGCCCTATGTCTCATGGGTTGACAGCCACAAGAACAGTAAATTTTCATATTGCTGTAGAAAACTTCAACTTCAATCCAACTATGGCTCTACCACTCCTATGTAGCTCCAAATCCTATAAAAGTGAATCTGGTAGAGCAAAATATGTTTTGGAGCTGTAGCTACAGATAATTTTGGCTGTTTAGAATCTCTATATGCTGAAATATACCAGAAGGATAATGCAATTCTCATAGAAAACTAGTTGAGTGTTTCCATACAATAGAGATGGCACCCTTTTTTTTCTGATTGAAAAATGAATGCACTGTCATTATTGAGAAATGATGAGGTGAGACTCCCCAACCCGCCGCCATTGCTGCCGACCATTATCAGCCAGAATAAGGCCTACCAGTCCAGGCCCACCAAGTGAGACCTCTGGCCCGCTGCCAGTGCAGCCTACCATCATCAGCCAGCGTCAGGCCCACCAACACAGCCTACTATCATCAGCAAGTGCCAGGCCCGCCAGCCTATCACCCAGCACCAGGCCCGCCAGGTGAGACCTCCTCTGGCTCACTGCCAGTGCTGCCTACATCATCAGCCAGCATCAGGTCCACCAGCACAGCCTACTATCATCAGCAAGTGCCAGGCCTGCCAGCCTATCACCCAGCACCAGGCCTGCCAGGTAAGACCTCCTCTGGCCTGCTGCCAGTGCTGCGTACCATCATCAGCCAGTGCTAGGCCCGCTGCTTGAGACCTCCTCTGGCCCGACACCAGCGCAGCCTGTCACCCAGCACCAGGCCCACCAGGTGAGACGTCTGGCCCTCCACCAGCACAGCCTACCATCATCAGACAACACCCTAGGCCTGCCAGCCAGCACCAGGCCCGCCACATGAGACCTCCTCTGGACCACCACCAGTGCAGCCTATAACTCAGCACCAGGCCCACCAGGTGAGCAAGACACCCCTCCCCCGGCCTATAAGCAGCTCAGCTGACCCAGCAGCCCAGACTGAAAGAACGAACACAGTCTTGCACCAAACATCACAGTTACTCAGAATGATACAGACAAGGAGCAAAATGCAGTCTCAGGTCCCAAGCCCACGTGAAACAAATGCAAGAGACACTACCATACAAGAAAATGGGAATTGTGCAGCCAAAATCTCTGAATTTGTAGCATCTGAAGTAAACAAACAAATGCAGAAATGTATAGAGGAACTCGGATTGGAGATAAACTCTGAAGTTAAAAAAGAAATCTTTGAATTACTAGAGACTGAAGTTAAAAAAACAGCTGCAGAAA
The DNA here is from genome assembly GCA_004027915.1 of Capromys pilorides. Lineage (NCBI taxonomy): Eukaryota > Metazoa > Chordata > Mammalia > Rodentia > Capromyidae > Capromys > Capromys pilorides. Next base: position 1,240 of record PVKN010031677.1, on the reverse strand, counting down.
AGCATAGAGGGCATTAGATCAGAAATTATCTCTGAAAAAGTCATTTCTAAATTAATAGCGTCTGAGGTAGAACAACTGCAGAAAGGTAGGCAGAAAATGAGAGCAGAAATAACTTCTGACATAGAAAAAGAAAGGATAATTATAATGGAAGGCTTAATAAACGCACCTAAAGAAGACATTGACAAAAAATTAGAGATTAGAAACATAATGGAATCCATGAATGAGCAATATAGGAAAGAAATCGACAGCATGAAATAGGTTCAAAGAGATATACAGGAAAATAAAATCCCAATCACAAGCTGGGAAAACTGTATGAATGAAAGTGAAGATAGGATTTCAGATCTTGAAGACAAAGTCACAGCTAGCGAAAAGGTAAGAAAAGATCTCTTAAAAACAACCAGGATGCAGGAAAAAGTAATTCAACTTCTGCAAGGTGACACAAGAATGAACAACGTGAGATTAATAGAAGTCAATGAAAAAGAAGGAGTCAATACAAATGATATAAAAAGAATATGGGTAGAAGTAATAGCAGAACACTTCCTAAAGATGAGACAACAATCAGACATCCAGGCAACTGAAGCATACAGAACTTCAAATAGTGTCAACTCAACTAAAAATACACCCAGACATATAATAGTCAAGATCCCAGAAATCCAGCAGAAGAATAATATACTAAATGCTGCTCGAGAAAATAAACAGATTACATTTAAAGGAAAATCTATCAGAATAACAGCCGATTTCTTCTCACAAACCATGAAGAGAAGAGCATGGAGAAGAGTGCTTCAAGTCCTCCATGAAAACAAATTCCAGCCCAGACTGCTATACCTGGCAAAACTCTCTTTCAAATATGAGGTAGAAATGAAATACTTTCATGACAAGGAACAACTAAAGAATTTCATGATGTCAAAGCAAAACCCTACAAAGACTACTTAAAAATACTTTTGAGGGAGAACAAAATGACTTGATCTACACAAATGAGTCCAGAAAGAACCCAGCAAACAGGGCAAACAATTAAACAGGAGATAAAGGAGTAAACAGCAATAAGTAAAAGACATGTCAATCATGCGTCAATACATTTTAACTATAACTATCAATGTAAATGGACTCAATTCTCCTATCAAAAGAAATAGGCTGGCAGAGTGGATAAGGAAGCAATATCCAACAATATGCTATATACAAGAAACACACTTAACTTGTAAAGAAACTCATAGGCTAAAAGTTAAAGGATGGAAAACAATAC